>LTAE01005725.1:0-27588 GCA_001647135.1 Pontederia paniculata | reverse complement strand
AACCCCCCGCCAACTCAGCGCCGAGTTGGATCGGCGCCAGTAGGGATTGGATGATCAGTCTCCATCTGCTATCTCCAACAGATATTGTACTTGTTCTTGATATAGTGATATTGTTCTATAATTGTCCTGTAGTTTTTTGTTTCTAATGCGGGAATTTTTCTCACATATATTTGATATATATCGTCTCAAATTCTCCAAATGTAAGTAAGTACATAGATGTTACCCAGTTAAGAACATACCTCAATGAATATCAAGTTCTGTTCTGTGTTTATAGCTCTGGCTCAATCGCAATAAGAAGAATAGAAAAGAAAACCAACAAATCTGCATAGGAAGAATGCAGAAATTTATTTTTTTACATATGTAGGTTAAATTTCTGCATAGGAAGAAGGTTGCTACTAAGTAAAAAGTTGTAATGAATTACTTTCACACAAATCGATCTAATTTAACATAGTAATTAAATTAATTCTGAACCAATAGAAAGTAATCTGAGAAGCTTGCTAATTAGGAGCAGAACAATTCAGTAATCAGGAAACCTCAAGCACTTCGTTTTTTTGTTACATCCTGTGGCTCCATTCAGCAGATATATTGAGTTTTGAAATCAGTAAAAGAAATTATAAACAATTATCTATTCGGATAAGGCTCCATAAGTATACACGTTTAAACCTTTTCCTGTTCGAAAAGGACATGTAGTGCTTCCAATCCTCAAGCAGCACCCGCAGAGCACCAAGTTTAGCCTTCAATCCAACGCAGCAAGTTGCATGCATGGTGCAGACCTTGTTCAGGTCCTTGCTTGGATTGCATAGCCCGCCGATATGAACTGTGTCAAAGAATCTGATTTTCACTTGAATATCCTTGAGGTACTGGTCACGCTGAATCATTTGAAAAGCATTCTGATCATGCAGTTTAGGGAATCTCTTCCTGGATTCATACCAGTAGTTGTACAACGCAATGGTTCTGTTGTTGGCCTTGACATATAAAAATCCAGTGTTGGGCCGATTGTCTAAGCTAGAAGCATTGCCCACAAAATACTCACATGCAGTTTGGAAGTCACCGTCAGGATACAGAATTGGTATTGGATTTCTGAACCATATGATGTCTCCATCCTGCAATCACATGTAAATGATACAGCACAAATAAGCTGAAAAAATAATAGTCTTTCTATTGCATAATTAAGACCAGAAATGAGCTTGTGCATACTGTAAAGATGAAGTTGTAGCCTTTCTCGAGAACCCGACGAAGGATATCGATCTTTCGCCAGACGATGGCCAAATATTCTTTGCTCATGTAAGGCCCTTCTTGTGAGTAGTCCACTCCTTCAGTCACCAAGGCAAAACAATGAGGGTGTATGGTCTTGCAGCGGATGTAGGCCTCCTGGTCCAAGTTGATGATCACCAGGTGCTTCAGGAGCTCTACTGTTCCATTGCCAAACGTGAAGCTCTCAAGAAAGATATCTACCATTGTTCCATTGGCAGCCCAAGCACCATTCAAGTTAGAAAGTATCACCGTTTTGTTTTCCATTGCAGCTGCCTTGAGAACTCTCTCAAGCCTAATGTCCTCACTTTCCTGCAAAAAACAAAGTATATCTTAATGTTTGTATGATATCAGTTCCCTCCAAAAAGTGAACTGACAAAGTGATCTTTTGAGGAGATGGATGCAGGTGCTGGTAAGATTAATTGAGAAAATGAGCCAAATCATGTGAACTGATTAAAGATTTTATTGGCGTACATTTTCCCAGATGCTTGTAAATTCCTCAAAGTTTTATGCTTAGATTCATGCATGATAATAATTCGAATATGAACATCAATAAGATAGTAAAAAAAATAAAATAAAGGTGGAGCCAGTATAAATATTTCAAGATGAACAGCTAATATATGCCAGTTTGAATAAGACTACATAGATGTATGCATACGGTACCAATAATTCTTCCATAGGCAATGGAGGTGTGCTGGATAGTCTGTCTGTTTCAGGCTCCATGTGAATTGACTCTGTGGTGCTGTTCATAGTCCCAAAATAATCTTGTGTGAAGGGAATTGTAGGTGAAATCACACTGTAAAGCACGAGACATGCGAAGATAATAGGTACACAGGTGAGTAGCAAGGTGCGGTGCCGGTTCACAGTCCAGAATGGCGCCGGTGTCTCGGCCTCCTCGGAGGTACTGGATTTGTTATTAGTCTGAGGAAGCATTGTGGTGTCTATATGAAGCTGAATCTATATCGACGACTTATGTTCATGTAGAGATTAACTCGCAGTTCTTCTTTATATATAATTCTTGGCCTGTGCATTCTGATTACAATTGTTTAATTTTGGTGGTAACAATCATATAATTTGGTTCTGCTGACCTTGTGCATCATGTTTCTGAAATTTATGTAATCCACGTTTAAGGCACCGACCACTACTAAGAGTTGATTGGTAGAGAAATATAAATTTATCTACTATGTATCGGTGAAATTTTTTGTATACATATTCACCACCAAGGAGATCATGCATGTCCTTTATCATGTGAAGTTTTTACATGCTGTAACGTCAACGAATGTGATATACGGTTACGGCAACATGTGATATATATATATATATATATATAACATATGCATCTTGATGTTAAATTTTGTCCGAAACAATATAATAATTGTCGCAGGTTATAACCTTGTAACTGTCTAATTTTATGATAATCTTGTCCGAAACAATATACATCTAGTTAAAACGAAAGGTAGATGATAATCTTGTAACTGTCTAATTTTATGCATGCTTAGAACTAGTCATGTAACCGCGCCAAAAGGGGAAAAAAAGCCATTTGACCAGTACTGCAGTTTTCAATTATAATAACCATAGTAACCGTTTCATTAATAAATAATTAATGATTAGTAATTAAATCAAATGCATATAGTTCATGTAATGCATGATAACTTTTTTTTCTTAAGAAAATGACATTAATTATTGATTAAGCAAGCTGACTCTTGTTACAAAATAGGTAGGGGCTCATGCTCCGACGAAGCATGGAGTGACTTTTCTTTTCTTAAGAAAGTGACATTAGCTATCGAAAGAGGCAAATCCACCAAAATTGTCTGAGTAATATGCAACAAAATTAATATTCCTTACAACATGGTGAGCTTCAAGTTTATGAAAAAAAAAGAATAATGTTACAAATATTTGATATAATATTTTAGATGTGCCATGGACAACAAAGTATTGATCAAATTTAGAGAGTTAGATTCTATTCATATCCATTTGATATTGAGATCTTTGCATTTGAACATGTCTAACCTTAAGCTCCAAATCTCAACGAAGTGAAGGGGTTTTCTGATGGCCGTTGCAGCAATAAAATAAAAGTTAGAATCTCTAATGATATATCATGCACTCCCAACTCTCCAGAATCATTCAATGTTCACTTTGAATCAACCATAGGACGGGGCTCCCTACGAACATGTGTAGAGTTGCTAAGAATTTGTCCCTCATGGGAAGAGTTTTTTTTTTTCATCAAATTCTATGTAGTTAGCTAGGGCTATGTTCTAGATATCAAGTACAGATGTTGGTATGAAATTGAAGTATAAGTGGCTTCTCATTTTCTATAAACCCCGGAAGTAGAAAAATAAGATAGATTGGGTTCACATCTTAGATGTGGCTCTATCTAAGGTCGAATTCCACTGTTCCCAATAATTCTTTTAACACCTCAGATTTTTAAGTAAATAATAATAATAATAATAATAAAATAAAAAAAGAGCAAATGAGATAAAAAAAAAGATATAGTTTGATTCGGATTAGGAAAAATATAAGTCAAATTATAATATTTTTTAGTCAACTTAAAACACCTAGTCCTATCCAAAGTAGTCCTAATCACAATATGATTAGTCCTAAAGAATTCTAATCATATTCAAACTCTATCTAGAGAAAATTTACTTTCCCTATAAATAGGTTCAATCCTCCTCTCATCCCACAATTTTCGTCTCTCTCTCTCTCCCTCTCTCTCTTCCTTCTTCTCTCCTCATGATGCATGCAAAAAGTGTCATGTATTTCATGTCATTTTTCATACTATTATGTGTGGTTCATGCATGTTTTTGGTTTATTTATCTTTGATTTGGCATAAACAATTATTGAGCTGCTAAAAAACTATTTTTCATATTTTCAGAGGAAAAAAGAGACAATTTGAGCACAAAACGAGTATCATATGCACATTTTAAATGAGAAGAAGTTTAACGATCGCTAATGAGTCTTGACAATACATACACGAGCTAACGGGCGTGAAGAGCCACTTCATGGGCGCTATCGAAGGGTGATTACACCATCTCGAAGGAATTCACAGGGACTATATGTTATGCAGAAGACTTCACAAGTGTTACACATCGTAGCAGTCATGATAATACCTCTATTCACCCGACTCAGGGTCGTGAGGATATATTTACGGGCCATTAACAACATCACCGTCCCATATATTCACTACAACAAAATGCTCATATAAGGACGCAACATTTGTGACACAATTAATTGTGTCTTTAAAATTTTTTAAATGTTCATATTTAAGAATGTTTTTTATTGTGTTTCCTTTCTTATGAAACTATAAAATCACAACTTAACTTTTCATCCTAAATATTTAAAATTGACAATAAATTAAAATGAATTAGTATAGTTGTTTTGTTAGTAAAAAAAGAATATATGTTAACTACTCCCAAAATTGGTTTGTTGTTAATAAATAAGTTAATATTTTTCAAACTAAAAAATCATGTTCTATCTTAACCATCTTTCATTTTAATAGAGTCATTGAAGAGTTATCTCCCTACTCCGTCGAGCCGGAGCAAATATCAATCTATGGTCATTACAGAATGTCGATGAGGAGATTTATGGGCACCCTTGAGCAAAGGCGTCATGAGCGTCATTCAAGAGTGTGTGCCTACAAGCAAACACCAACAAGTAAGGATCATAAGAGAGATGTCTCTACTCGTAGGTGTGCTCTCACGGGCGCACATTTGCTCAGACCATCCTAGAGCAAAGCACCCATTTTCAATGCCCTAATTTTTTAATTACTATTTTTATTGTTAAAATATAGCTTTTTTTAAATCCTTGCTAGACTTGTTATACAAATATTGAATGAATAAAATTTTGCATCTTTGTTTCTTAAAATACAATCTTCTATGATGCAAGGAAAGAAAAGAAAGAAAGTTGTTTATTCTCAACAATTGATTGGACTAATCTCTCCAACAAAAAAACAAGGCAATATTATCAATTTAAAACATTTGAGTAACTTACTTGGAACTATTCTTGAAATTATTAGAATGTCACTAAGGAGTCATTTATGATTCATTTTCTTATTGGATATTTTTCACTAAATTTTTATGTTTCTAATTTTTTTATTATAATGCAGATTTTAAGAAGTTTGATCGTAGGTATCGAAGATAAATGATCAATTTGACAAAGTAAGTGATTAATTTTAAGAAAATTTTATAATATTTATAATTATACATTAAAAAATCTTACAAATTGTTATCATTATATTGACACAAGATGGACATGCAAAAAGGATAGGCATACACCGAGAATTGATCGCTGAAGATGAATTATTTTAGTTTCTTTATACAATTAGGTTCAGATGTTACAAGTTCTTAAACTTGTGCAATGTCAATATATGTGAAATGGAGATTGTAACTTATTTTTTATGTACATTGAGAATGTCTATGATTAATAGTAATTTTGATGTGCGGTGTGTTGTGATTAAAATTTTCATATATTTTATTAAACTTTAACATTTATGATAACAAAATGTTGACAAATTAATATCATTATCTTCATGAGGGTCCTTAACTTGTCGAAAATGGTCAAATTACATATAATTGCTTCCTTCAAAATAAAAAATAAAAATGGAGATGTAAGTTAACTAGTTTTCTTAAATAATTATAGTGCCTAAGGGGATGACTCATTGCTAATGCAATTTAAAAATTCCAAATTTTTTGGCACAAAGAATAAAAACATTTTTGAAAGTGTAGGTAAGTTTGATTGAGACGCTATAACTAATGTAAAAAGAAATGTCCTTAGCTTGACAACATTGATATAAATTTGTGTCCTTACATTGGGAACGCAAGTGAGTGATGCATAATTGTATTTGTAACTTAACAACAATAAATAAAGACGAAATGATAGTGTCTTGATGTTAGAGACATATATATGTTAGCGATGCAAATCTTAGCATCCTTAATTTCATTTGGGACAAAAGTGTAGGTAACTTGTTTAGGGAAACATAAAATACATCCATAACATTAAGAAGTTGCATCCTTAACAACCAATTTTCTTGTAGTGATTTCACGTACACTCTCTGAACCCTAAGGATAGAAGATTGAGTATATAAAAACTACTTAGGGTCCTTTGGAGAGACTATCACCAGATATCTGTTTGGTCGTATTTTATTGCATAGAATGAGCAAAACACTGCCTGAGTCCTAAACGGAAATCAAAAGAGACCTATAAAGACACCTTTTAGTATTCTCCTTACCTTACGATCTATTCTAAATGATTACCCTTTGTATTCTCTCCATCTTTGGAGTATTCATCATTGGGATTTTGTATATTTAAACATCCACTTTGGATCTGTTTGCTTTAATTTAGTGGATTTTTTTTATAGTTTTCATTGCTACTATTAATGCTTTTCTATCTACGGTGATTTTCTTTCATGCTTGATGTTTATCCGAGAGGAAGAGTTGTGCATGTTAGTTATCATGTTTTAGAACTGATTTATGTTAAGCTTGTGCATGAATATCATAGTATGGAGAGAAATAGAAAGGTCCTTGGATTGCGTAGTCGTATGAGAGAAATCGAAAGAGATCTCAAACTTGTGAAGAAAATCACTAATGCGTTAGGTCTGAATTTATGCGGGGTTGTAAACTAAAGGGTTAATATTTGTGTACTTCAGAACTTAATAGTTAATTCAAGCCTGAAACACTGGTGGATTAAAATTGTATAGTTCCTTTTGCTAGATAAGAAATTTCATTTCCTCTTAGACCTAGAAATTCCTCAGCATGGAGATATAACATCATTTCTTTTATTCACTCGATCTTATTGTTATCAAACTAGTATGTGATCATTTATTTTTATTTTATTCTTTTTTTTTAAAAATCAAAACCCAATTTAAGATAATATATTTCAAACTAGAAAATCATGGTTCTATCTTAACCATCTTTCATTTTAATAGAGTCATCGAAGAGTTGTCTCCCTACTCCCTTGAGCCAAAGCAAATATCAATTTATGGCCATTCCAGAACGTCGATGAGGAGATTTATGAGCACCCTTGAGTAAAGGCATCATGAGTGTCATTCAAGAGCGTGTGCTTACAAGCAAACACCAACAAGTAAGGATCGTCAGAGTGATGTCTCTACTCGTAGGTGTGCTCTCACGGGCGCACATTTGCCCGGACCATCCTAGAGCAAAGCACCCATTTTCAATGCCCTAATTTTTTAGTTAGTATTTTTATTGTTAAAGTATAGTTTTTTTAAATCCTTGCTAGACTTGTTATACAAATATTGAATTAATAACATTTTGCATCTTTGTTTCTTAAAATACAATCTTCTATGATGCAAGGAAAGAAAAGAAAGAAAGTTGCTTATTCTCAACAATTGATTGGTCTAATCTCTCCAACAAAAAAACAAGGCAACATTATCAATTTACAACATTTGAGTAACTTACTTGGAATTATTCTTGAAATTATTAGAATGTCACTAAGGAGTCATTTATGATTTATTTTCTTATTGGATATTGTTCACTAAATTTTTATGTTTCTATTTTTTTTATTATAATGAAGATTTTAAGAAGTTTGATCGTAGGTATCGAAGATAAATGATCAATTTGAAAAAGTAAGTGATTAATTTTAAGAAAATTTTATAATATTTATAAGTATACACTAAAAAATCTTACATTTTTTTTATCATTATATGACACAAGATGGCCATGCAAAAAGGATAGGCATGCACCGATAATTAATCGTTGAAGATGGATTATTTTAGTTTCTTTATACAATTAATTCATATATTACAAGTTCTTAAACTTGTGCAATGTCGTTATACGTGAAATGGAGATTGTAACTTATTTTCTATGTACATTGAGAATTTCTATGATTAATGATAATTTTATTTAATGTGTGGTGTGTTGTGATTAAAATTTTCATATATTTTATTAAACTTTAACATTTATGATAACAAAATGTTGACTAATATCATTATCTTCATGAGGGTCCTTAACTTGTCGAAGATTGTCAAATACATATAATTGCTTCCTTCAAAATAAATAAATAATAAAAAAGGAGATGTAAGTTAACTAATTTTCTTAAATAATTATAGTGCCTAAGGGGATGACTCATTGCTAATGCAATTTAAAAATTCCAAATTTTTTGGCACAAAGAATAATTTTTTTTTGAAAGCATAGGTAAGTTTCATTGAGACGCTATAACTAATGTAAAAAGAAATGTCCTTAGCTTGACGACATTGATGTAAATTTGTGTCCTTACGTTGGGGACGCAAGTGAGTGAATTGTATCTGTAACCTAACAACAACAAATAAAGACGAAATGATAGTGTCTTGATATTAGAGACATATGTTAGCAATGCAAACCTTAGCGTCCTTAATTCCATTTGGGACACCAAGAATAAGGACACTTTTAAAAGTGTAGGTAAGTTACTTAGGGAAACATAAAATACGTTCATAACATTAAGAAGTTGCATCCTTAACAACCAACTTAGTGATTGTATGTACACTCTCTGAACCCTAGGGATAGAAGGTTAAGTATATAAATACTACTTAGGGTCCTTTGGAGAGACTATCACCAGATGTTTGGTCGTATTTTATTGCAGAGAATGAGCGAAACACTGCCTAAGTCCTAAAGGGAAATCAAAAGGGACCTGCAAAGACACCTTTTAGTATTCTCCTTACCTCATGATCTATTCTGAATGATTACCCTTTGTATTCTCCATCTTTGGAGTATTCATCATTGGGATTTTGTATATTTAGACATCCACTTTGGATCTATTTGCTTTAATTTAGTGGAATTTTTTCGATAGATTTCATTGCTACAATTAATGATTTTCTTTTTGCAATGATTTTCTTTCATGCTTGATGTTTATCCGAGAGGAAGAGTTGTGCATGTTAGTTTCATGTTTTAGAATTGATTTATGTTAAGCTTGTGCATGAAGATCATAATATGGAGAGAAATCGAAAGAGCCTTGGATTGCGTAGTCGTATGAGAGAAATCGAAAGAGATCTTAGACTTGTGAAGGAAATCACTAATGCGTTAAGTCTGAATTTATGCGGGGTTGTAAACTAAATGGTTAATCTTTGTGTAGTTCGAAACTTAATAGTTAATTCAAGTATGAAACACTGGTGGGTTAAAATTGTAGAATTCCTTTTGCTAGATCAGAAGTTTCATTTCCTCTTAGACCTAGGAATTTCTCAGCATGGAGATATAACATCATTCCTTTTATTCACTTGATCTTATTGCTATCAAACTAGTCTGTGATCATTTATTTTTATGTTATTCTTTTATTTAAAAATCAAAATCCAATTTTTATCTCCAACCTCATTTGGATTAGGATTAATGGATGATATTCTAGTCCTCGTGAGATCGACACTCCTCATCACTTTATTACTTGTGGGGCTAGTTTACTTGCTATTCCATGTGTGCAATTTTGTCGTATCAAGTTTTTGGCACAATTGTCAGGGATCTAAATTTTATATCATTTTTAAACTTTTTCTTAATTAATTTTTATCATTTCTCCTATTTTCCTTTTTGGATTGTATAGGCATTGAAAATCAAGAACAAATCACAATCTGAACCATGATCCTTCTTCAATGAGATCTACCATAAGACGCACCACAAGAAGCTTAGACGGTCGTCTCCTATTTGACCTCAAGATCGAGCGAACATTGTGCCACAATCGACGAAGCAGTGCAAACACCGAGATGGTGGCCAATAATAATCAGTTGGGCAATCTGAACAAAGAGGATAATAATGTTGTCATTTCCTCCAGCCCAACCTGCTTACAGGATGATGTGATATTACACGCTCAATTTGCTACAAGAGAGACCATGGGGCATCACTATTACTCAAGTGGATGCTAATTTCTAGATACAATATGACACGATCCAAATAGTGTCGCATGATCAGTTCTACGGGAACAAAGACGAAGACCCTTTCGACCATGTTCACAAGTTTATGGAGTTGTGCCAAACTTTCAATTTCGATGGAGTGTTTGACGATGTGGTCAGATTCAAGCTATTTCCATTCTCATTGAGGGGAAACACATCCACATGGCTATTTACAATCCTTGCGGGTGTTATCATGGCATGGGAGGAGTCGAAGCAAGCTTTTTATAATAAATATTGCCCTTCCCAGAAAGCGATGAGGCTTATCTTTGAAGCCAAGTAGTTCGTACATCAGGATACTAAATCAATGCACGAAGCATGGGAGCGCTTCAAAGAGCTAGTTGCAAGAATTCCTCATAAGAGGATGCCACTCTATGAATAAATCCAGATATTCAACAATGGTGCCTCCTTAAGAGTCAAGAGCTTGTTGGATACATCAACTGAAATTACCATTTTTGACAAGTCACCTAAAGATGTGTTCAAGATGATAGAGAACCTAGCGCTCACACATTGGCAGAATGACACGATATTGCATCAAGTGGACAGTGCCACACACATCATTGCCCTACTAGAAACCTAAATAAGAAGGTGGAGAAGTTGATGGGAAGGGATATTGCTAATAAGGTCAACCAAGTGAATGTGATTTCTATGGCGAAGGACATCCCAATCATGATTGTTTGAATAGAACTATGGCACACATCAACATATGGAGTAAGCCAATTATGTTACAAGTATTTTTTTTTTCGAGAATAACAACGTAGGCAACTTTGGGTTTCATCCTGGACTCAAGATGAACCCAAATTATTCTTGGATTAATTGCCAACAAAAAAATTCTACTAGTTTCCAACCCAAGCAAGAGCAGAAAAACAACCTAGAGGAGATCTTTGGAAAATTTATGACCACAATGGAATTCAAGTTCGACAACAATGATGCTTCAATCAAGAATATGGAGACACACGTGGAGAAATTAGCAAACATCCTTCATAGGTCATGAACACTCCTTCGCGGGCCGTGATAGGTATATTTAATGCTTTTAACTATATTTTGCAGGTTGGCGACCACAATCGAGGTGTAACAACTCTTTCGTGCACGACTTTCAATGATCGTAATTGTTAGAGTGAGGGCGTGAACTTTTTTAATGAACACTTCATCGAAGGAATCCCTTACGACCAGCGATACTCCTTCCTTCAATCCTTCTTGTTGAGTCATCCGCGATCAGTGCTTTATCCTTCTTCTTCAATGATGACTCGAAGAAGCCCACTTTTTCGTCTCCCGCCGTCTGCACACACACCTCCAATGTGCACCGCGTTCATCACCGCCATTCTTCAACTATTGCCATGTGCATGGCCGGCGTCCGCCCTCGACAACTCTCCATCGACAATTCAAAGCGCTGCCGACTTCACTTGCCGTCCCATCATCATTGCCCATGCTTGCTCAACAAGTAAACTCTCGTACGAAGAAGAAAGCGACTGCAACAACAGCAACACAGACCATAACAATTTCGAGCGCGGCCATGAACTTTGCCCTAGCGTCCATGACATTCACTCGCCGTGATGGGCAATCTTTGCCCCAATTCCATAAAATCGCGGCCATTAAATTCAATTCACGGACCGTGAGGTCCAGCAATAGGCTGCGAAGACATCTTATTGAAGTACTTGCCATCATGCCTCTTCAGATGTGATTTCCGACGCGACGCACTGGTCGCCAGCCTTCTCGACGACCGACCCAGAATGCCATCGTCATTAAGCAGAATGTTACCCAGTTAAGAACATAGATGTTAAATATAAGTAAAAGTACATAGATGTTACCCAGTTAAGAGCATACCTCATTGAATATATCATGTTCTGTTATGTGTTTATAGCTCTGGCTCAATCGCAATAAGAAGAATATAAAAAAAATTAACCAACAAATCTGCATAGGAAGAATGCAGAAATTTATCTTTATATAATGCAGGTTAAATTTCTGCACAGGAAGAAGATTGCTACTAAGTAAAAATTTGAAATGAATTAACTTCACATAAATCGATCAAGCAATTAAATTAATTCTGAACCAATAGAAAGTAATCTGAGAAGCTTGCTAATTAGGAGCAGAACAGTCCAGCAATCAGGAAAGCTCAAGTAGTTCGTTTGTTTGTTACATCCTGTGGCTCCCTTCAGCAGATTTATTGAGTTTTGAAATCAGTAAAGAAAACTATAAACAGTTATCTATTCGGAGAAGGCTCCATGAGTACATACGACTAGACCTTTTCCTGTTCGAAAAGGACATGTAGTGCTTCCAATCCTCAAGCAGCACCCGCAGAGCACCAAGTTTAGCCTTCAATCCAACGCAGCAAGTTGCATGCATGGTGCAGACCTTGTTCAGGTCCTTGCTTGGATTGCAGAGCCCGCCGATATGAACTGTATCAAAGAATCTGATTTTCACTTGAATATCCTTGAGATACTGGTCACGCTGAATCATCCGAAAAGCATCCTGATCATGCAGTTTAGGGAATCTCTTCCTGGATTCATACCAGTAGTTGTACAATGCAATGGTTCTGTTGTTGGCCTTGACATATAAAAATCCAGTGTTGGGCCAATTGTCTAAGCTAGAAGCATTGCCCACAAAATACTCACATGCAGTTTGGAAGTCACCGTCAGGGTACAGAATTGGTATTGGATTTCTGAACCATATAATGTCTCCATCCTGCAATCACATGTAAATGATACAGCACAGATAAGCTGAAAAATAGCAGTCTTTCTATTGCATAATTAAGGCCAGAAATGAGCTCTTGCATACTGTAAAGATGAAGTTGTAGCCCTTCTCGAGAACCCGACGAAGGATATCGATCTTTCGCCAGACGATGGCCAAATATTCTTTGCTCATGTAAGCCCCCTCTTGTGAGTAGTCCACTCCTTCAGTCACCAAGGCAAAACAATGAGGGTGTATGGACTTGCAGCGGATGTAGGCCTCCCGGTCCAAGTTGATGATCACCAGGTGCTTCAGGAGCTCTACTGTTCCATTGCCAAACTTGAAGCTCTCAAGAAAGGTATCTACCATTGTTCCATTGGCAGCCCAAGCACCATTCAAGTTAGAAAGTATCACCGTTTTGTCTTCCATTGCAGCTGCCTTGAGAACTCTCTCAAGCCTAATGTCCTCACTTTCCTGCAAAGAAAAAGTAAATCTTAATGTTCGTATGATATCAGTTCCCTCCAAAAAGTGCACTGACAAAGTGATATTTTGAGGGGATGGATGCAGGTCCTGGTAAGATTAATTAAGAAAATGAGCCAAATCATGCATCTAGTGTACATCTGAACTGATTAAAGATTTTATTGGCGTACATTTTCCAGATGTTTGTAAATTCCTCAAAGTATTACGCTTTGATTCATGCATGATAAGAAATCGATTATGAACATTAATAAGATAGTACAAAAAGGTGGATGCCAGAATAAATATCTCATATGAACAGCTAATATATGCCAATTTGAATAAGACTACATAGATGTATGCATATGGTACCAATAATTCTTCCATAGGCAATGGAGGTGTGCTGGATAGTCTGTCTGTTTTAGCCTCCATGTGAATTGACTCTGTGGGGCTGTTCGTAGTTCCAAAATAATCTTGTGTGAAAGGAAGTGTAGGTGAAACCACACTGTAAAGCACGAGACATGCGAAGATAATAGGTACACAGGTGAGTAGCAAGGTGCGCTGCCGGTTCGACGTCCAGAATGGCGCCGGTGTCTCGGCCTCCTCGGAGGTACTGGATTTGTTGTTAGTCTGAGGAAGCATTGTGGTACCTATATGAAGTTGAATCTATATCGACGACTTATGTTCATGTAGAGATTAACTCGGAGTTCTTCTTTATATATATGGTGTGACAAATGGAAAATTCTTGGCCTGTATGCTTTCTGATTACAATTGTTTAATTTTGGTGGTAACAATCATATAATTTGATTCTTGTGACCTTGTGCATCATGTTTCTGAAAACTACTGTTTAACTAATCAGAAACTTATTTGATTATTATATTTCCTAAATTATGTTGGACCCGCAAACACATTAGCATGACATATACGCTATCACTTACTTAAATAGTTCAAATGGACCGGTAGAAGTGTAGTGCTCTATTTGTTTCTAAATCATTAATGAGCTGTTCAAAGCCCTTCAGATCTAGAGGTAAAGTTTTCGACTTTATTTTATACTTCATTGTATTACTAAATCATCATTTGATTGAGGTTTTAAATTAAGACGATGCTTCGCTGGGTATAGGCCCGAAATTTATGTAATCCACGTTCAAAAATGTATAAAACTTGTTTTTTTTGTCACTGTAGTGCATCTTCCCCAAAAATCTAATTATGTATCATGGCATCGTTATTTGTATGTACAGGGTATGTAAACAAGCATATATATATATATATATATATGTCAGTAGTTAATTGTATGTAGAGGGAAGGAGATACTGAAGGACTTTGAAAGTATTGGACCAATTAGTACCTGGAATTCTGATTCAGATACAAGAGAACAGAATACCTCAATTTCTATTTGCGTCTTGTGTTGCATTGTTTCTCTTACCAAATCTTTTGACCTCAATGATGGGCGCAAGATAACTACCAGATCTTATTGAAGTAATGGATAAAAGTAGTTGAACAACAATGACTCTTCACCAACAAAGGAATGTTCAGCAATTAAGGATAACAATAAGTTACAGTATACACAGAAAAATTAAGGAAGCTTGAGCCAAAAGTTTTGTCACATTATTGCATCAACTTGCAGCAAATTGTTTAATACATATGTTTGAGTTAGATAATTTGGGTGATAAATAAATTAAATCCGTGTTAACCGCCTACTAATCTTCTAATCACCATGAGGACAAGAGCTCCATGAACTTAACAAAGTCAACTTTGAGGAGGAGGAGGTCAAATACATGAAGCACCAACCGCACTAGATTTCTTGTTCTGGTTGCCATGCAGGAATTGACCGAATGGTTTTGTTTTAATCTCTGATCCTTTTACCACACAAATCAACCGAAGCCGACCAGAGTTTTTTGGCATTTGCAACAACAGAGAATTCAGAGTCAGAAAAAAAAACACCCTGTTGCTTTGCTGTACTTGTTGCAGGAATCAAGTAAAACGAACGAGGAACAACTCAAGTGTGGCCCTGTCTTTCTTTCTTCCTGCGAAGAGAATTGCAGATACTTTCCTGCTCAACAGAAAGGAGATGCTGGCAGAGGTAAGTAATCGAATTTTGATCTCTCTTTGGTGGTTTTTATGAAATGTGATCTATTGCAGCGGAAGATCATGCCAGAGGAATCAAGCATTCAACTAAGTGTGATCGGGTCTTTAGTTCTTTCGGTCACATCCTCAGTTGCCATTGTCATCTGCAACAAGTACCTCATAAGCAATCTTGGCTTCCCATTCGGTTCGTCTCCTTTGAGCTCACTAAATTCAACTGTACAGGATTCTGGATCATATGTATTGTCTAATCATATATCAACATCTGTTGGCTGTAGTTGTTATTTCAGTTTTGTAGTTATTTTATGCCTGCACTTTTTCAACAAATCATGGTTTGATCAATTCACAAATTCTCTCTGCACTGCATGATGTGTTGGTGTACTGAAAATTTCCATTTAGCTTCCAACTTCCCAACTGCATTGCATGAATCAATGATTCACATAACATTACCGAGAAAACCATTAACTTGTGATGACACAATTATTCATGGATATGTTTCTACAGTCACAACACTCACAAGCTGGCACCTTGCCGTGACCTTCTGCACACTCCACATTGCGCAGCGTTTGAAGTTCTTCGAGCCAGCGCCCATCGGCGAGGCGACAGTACTCCAATTCGGGTTGTTGAATGGAGCCTCCATTGGCTTGCTCAACCTCAGTCTTGGCTTCAATTCTGTTGGCTTCTACCAGGTTAAATTGCTGTGCAGTTGCAATTAATTTTCACTGCACAACCCTGACAACAAATTAAGTTTATCTTGTTAACTGAAAACATCTTGCAACTTTCGGTGATTCTGCAGATGACGAAGCTCACCATCATCCCCTTCACAGTGCTACTCGAGACTGTTTTCCTCGACAAGAAGTTCAGGTTTGACATTGGAACTGCGAGGCTGCATTTTACTATCTGATCATGTACACACCAAAATAGAGTAAACAAGAAACATAAATATTAGTGTATCAGTTAATTCATCTCCTTATAGCTGGAACTAACAGGATCAGTAACATGCAGCAAGAACATCAAGGTATCTCTTTCAGTGCTGCTTGCCGGCGTCGGCATTGCCTCCATCACTGACCTCAAGCTCAATCTTCTCGGCTCGATCCTTTCCATGTTGGCAATTGTTACAACATGTGTTTCGCAAATTGTATCCACCACAAGATGCCATTAACTTGATTACTTAATTACAATAGCTTGACTAATTTTGTGGTTTTAGAATTAAATTGGTGTACATGATTCTTCCTTTACCATAAATTAAACGGTAGATGACTAACACAATACAAAAGAAGTTAAAGATTTCTTCCACTCAACTATTATACCGTTCATCACCATACCAAGCAGCCATACTGTTTGGCTCTGGCCCTCTTGTGGATCGCCTATTAACGAAACAAAGTGTGGTTTCTTACAACTACACCCTTTTGATCTTGGTAAGTACTTCATTTATCTATAACAACATATCAATTAATTGGATTAATAGGAAACTTGAGAATTGAGATTCCTGATTTGCAGGCATTTGTTCTCTTATCTTGCTTGATTGCCATAGTAGTAAACTTCAGCACATTCCTGGTGATCGGGACAACATCGCCGGTAACGTATCAGGTGCTCGGCCACCTGAAGACATGCCTCATCCTGTCCTTTGGATACTTTGTACTGCACGATGCATTCAACTTTAGGAACATAATGGGCATCCTGATTGCGATCTTTGGAATGAGCCTGTACTCTTACTTCAGTGTGCAGGAGAGCAAGAAGACACCACCAAATGATGCTTTGCCACTATCACAGGTTCCTAGTTACTTCATACCTTAACTGAAGTCATGTAGAGTTAAAAACATTAAAATTTATTGCTTAAAATTCATCTTGTATTTGCATTGTGACCTAAGATGTGATATGTCGTTGCAGATACCAGATAAAGAGTTCACACCACTCTTGTTGATCCAGAAATCTGAAGACCAACAAGAAGAAGGCAGCAGGAGTTGACCCTGAGTCACAGTTGCAGAGCTGTCACCATAAGGCTACCAATCTGTATAATACAAAATACAGAGGCAAGCAAGAACCAGTGCTCCAAGTCCATATATATGTCAAGATATGCGTTACATTATGCATACATGTATTTGAAACAGTATATTAGCATATAATAAATGCAAACAATGACGAGAAAAGTGTACACAGAAGGCAAGAATGTAATATTGTTTGTGTAATATACATAACATAGAAAAAAAATGAAGGAATATTTTTTTTGCTTTTGCAGGCATTTGCCATCTTATCTTGCTTGATTGCAGTAGTAGTGAACTTTTGTTGGCCCAGAAATTTGAAGGCGAACGAGATAAGGAAGTGATGAAGCTGGAAAGGGCTACTGGAGTTGACCCTCTGTGCAGTTGCAGAGCTCTCATTGTTGAGTGAAGGAATAGTGCACAAAGTCCATATATGTATCATATTGTGCAAAATGCATACACATGTTTCCACCAACCTTAATCATATAGAAGTGTATACAAAAAGCAAGGACAAAACACTGTTCAGAATTATCCTCTTTAATCTTCATGGCCTCACCCACAAGAAAACTGCAGCACGCTCCATGAATATGAGCGACTGCTCCTCTTCTTGGGTGACCATGACACGTACTTCTTCCAGTCGTCGAGAACAACCCTCAGGTCATGGACCTTGTTGCGCAGGCCGACGCAGCAGTTGGCGTGCATCGTGCAGACCTTGCCGAAGTCCCTGCTCGGACTGCAGAAGCCGCCGAAGTAGTCGGTGCTCAGGAACATGATCCTGACGCCTATGTCCGGGTCGCGCTTGATCAGATTGAGCACGTCCTGGTCGTGGCGCTTTGGAAACCTCAGCCTGGACGAGTACCAGTACTTGTAGAACGCTATGGTCCTGTTGTTGGACCTCACGTAATTGAATCCGCCGTTCGGCTTGTTCTCCAGATCGGTGGCGTTGCCGAAGAACCTATCGCAGGCTATCTGGAAATCTTCGTCCGGGTAGAACCACGGCAATGGATTCCGGAACCACATTATATCACTGTCCTGCAAAGTACAGAACCAAATCTTTGCGTCAGATCATTGAACTCCAAGAGGCAGCAAGATCGAATTTGTGAGAAGGCCGTGTACAGTGAAGATGAAGTTGTATCCTTTCTCGAGGACGAGGCGCAGGAAGTCGATCCTCCGCCACATCATGGCGAGGTACCCTTCGGTCATGAAGAACTTTTCACCGGAGAAGTCGACGCCCTCGGTGGCGAGCGCGAAGCAGTGGACGTGCACGGACTTGCACCGCGCGTAGGCCTCGCCGTCCAGCGCGACGATTATCAGGTGCTCCAGGAGCTCCGCCGTCCCGTTGCCGCTGCGGAAGCTCTCCAGGAAGAGGTCTATGATCGACCCTGGAGCGGACCATGCGGCGTTCAGGGTGGTCAGGATCACCGTATTGTCCTCCATGGCTGAGAGAGTAAGTACCAATAAATCTTCCGTAGGGAAAGGAAGAGAGCTGGAAAGTTTGTCTGTTTCAGCCGCCATTTTGTGATTCAACTCTTTGGTACTGTTCACAGTCCCGAAGTAATCCTGCGTGAAGGGAAGCGCGGGCAAGGCCACATTGTACAGCAAGAGACATGTGAAGATGATAGTTACAAAGATAAGAACCAATGTGAGCCTCCGGTTAGTAGTCCAGAACGGCGCCGGCGGCGCGGCCGACACCATGTCGACAGTGTTGGAGCTACCGGATTCGTCTCTAGTACGAGGAAGCATGATGTGTATCTAATTAAGTTGAGACAAGATCCATGAACCTGCTTGTGGTTGGTTATATAGACACACGAGTAGCTCTTCTTCGCCAACACGCATCAGTGATTAGGAATTAATTGGTTCTGCAACGTGCAATAGTTTAGTATCAGATGTACAGGCTGTAAGCTAAGCACTTCAATGCACTCAATTGCTTGTGGTTTCTAAGTCAACAAGTAACATCCATCGTTGGCCTTGGAATGACTAATGAATTGCTTGAAATCAAATCTAGATCTAGTAGTGCATATGCCAAGTTTTGGGTTAATGTTGATTTATAATTCATTGAAAATGATGTTTCAATTTATAGCAGGACAAAATGCCTTCAACTATTGAATATGTTCGGATATGGTCTTAGATTTTGATTAAAACTTTTATAGGAATTTAAATTTTGAGTGAGAATTTATAGTCTGTTTATTGGTGACTCTATTTTCTTCTATAGTTAGAATTTTATTTACTTTTGATATGTGAGATTTTCCGGTTAACGTAGGATTTAAAGATTCAATAGGTTATAAATAAAAAAAAAATGTTTTTATATGGCTTTGAGAAGTCCAAACAAAACTATCTATGTTATCTAATTTTTTTTATCTATGATTCTTTTTTATTTGTGCATCTTAATTTTATCACAAATTTATTCTTAATATTTATAATTAATTTTGTAACTATTTTAATTATATGATCTTCCTCATAAGAGTAGATTTCTCATTTGGATCAAATCTAGGAAGGGTTCGTTCAATGTTGTGCAATTGAGAAATCTATTATAATCGAAAAATTGTTGTCTATGACATCACTTGTGACAGGTTATGATGAGTCTAAAATTCAATTTTTTTTCACTTGGTTTTCATTGAATAAAATTCATTTGCTAGAGTATTTAAAGTATCTTTCTAGGGGGTAATAGAAATTGACTAGTATTTTTTTTTGAATCGATCTCGAATAATTTGCATGTATACACACCAAGATTGAGAGAGCTAATTGATGTGATTTTATGAAGCGTTTGTTATATTTCCAAGTCTCCATCTATGCTTCCTCATTTACGTCAAGCCTGAGAAGATCACCTAATTAAAGATTATGGAATTAAGAGATCGATCACAATCGGCGAGAGAAGACAATCTATGATGGACGATTATGACAATCTGAAGAACTGATAAAGTATTGTGTTTTAATCTCAAGGGATCGATTATCCTTGCGAGAACAATAGATCTACTCCTCTATATCAAGACAGATAGATTTGATTGGTCATAAACTCAATCAATCATGAACTCTGACCAATCACAATAAGAGTCAAATCATCATTTTCATATTCCACCCTCATGTACAACAATAGCCTTCTTCTTATGGTAATCCCCTTCTAATGGCATAATTTTTTACAACAGTTGTAGATGTCCTTTGAACGTTCTCTTCTTGGATTTCAATTTTCCTTTCTTAGAATTATTGGTTGGTTCCTATAAGATCACTTGGCACCAAGAGGGAGGGTGAATTGGTGTAAAAAATAAATTAAACCATTTTTCAAAGCAAGTGTAATTATGATATGAATGAGAGTGCAAAACGAAAAGTATTGTAAGCAGGAAGACAATGCAAACTCAAGAACGAAGTTTTATTGACAAAGTTCAACCCAAGTTTCTAGTATATGTTTCAATTCCGACTTCTGACATTTTGAGAACCTCGAAGTTTCGCTAGCAATATTCTTTTCGAATAGAAAGAAGAACCCTTTACAACTTTAAATATTTTCTTCGCTCATGAGATAAGACCACATATCTTATCACAAGGAGTTGATACTCTAAATTACAATGAAAAATTCATCACTCAATCTCTCTTTTACAAGATGACATAACTCAAGAATAAGAGAAAGAGAAAAAAATTGCAATTAATGGCTTAAAATGCTCTTTTTGTGCTCAAGGAAGATTACAAAGTTGATTTCTTTTTTAGAGCTTCTGTTTTAGACCTCAAAAGACCCTCCTATAGCCTCTTATCCTTAATATAAACATTGCACATATTTTCCAATTAATTTGACTAAAAAAAACTTTTCTATGCTCCATTGGTCAAAATTGGACTACGCGTTTAAACATCCATTACAAAACATTATCAAATTCTAAATTAGAAACAGAACAAACCTCAAAAATAGGATAGCAAGATGACCTATTTGAGTACAACATTTAAGTGCGGAGCACTTCAATGTGCATTTGAGAAAACATGAGTGTTTTACTGGATTAGATTGAAGAATGAATATGAAACCTATAATATTTGTTGAATTAATTATCGGTGCATTGTACTACCAAACACACATGTAAAAGTTCCATATGTACTTCAATGTGGTTGTTTGCATGTGGTTTCTAAGTCCATCTAGTAACGTCCATTATTGGTTTGGGGATTAATAAATTGTGTGCAATCAAATCAAGATCCAATTGTACATATACCAAGATTTTGGATGTTTGATTTACAGTTAGTTGATATGATGCTTCACAGTGAATACACCTGAAAACTGAAAAGGAAAAGGTAGCAGAACATAGTGCCTACAGTTATTTAATTCTGTTCTGAATAAAGTCAAGTTCTTGAATTCTGATTCAGATAGCAGACAGAATGCTGACAATATTATTTTTCTTTTACTATGCAATCATCTCGTGCATGCAAATTGTGCTTCTTACTCAATCTTTGGAACAAAACAACGGGCGGAATTTAACTACCAGGACTGATAAAAAAAAGAACACTTTTACCAACGTGTTTCATGGGAGCAAAGCAAGTACTCCATGAATTTAACAGTCAAATAAGAGGTCGACATTAAATGCATGAAGCCCCGTTGTACTAGATTTCATGTTCTGGATGCATTTTATAATTGGCTGAATGTTTATTGGCTACATGGATTTGAAGCAACAGAGTTCAGAAAATTT
Source organism: Pontederia paniculata (assembly GCA_001647135.1). NCBI lineage: Eukaryota > Viridiplantae > Streptophyta > Magnoliopsida > Commelinales > Pontederiaceae > Pontederia > Pontederia paniculata. The sequence goes on along the minus strand of LTAE01005725.1, from coordinate 5,639 downwards.
TATTAATGCCCTGTTGCTTTGCTCTACTTGCTGCAGGGACGTCCTAAACTAACAAGTTATAGATAGTTCAGTCTTCCTTTCATTCTGCAAACAGACATCAAAAGGCTGCTGCAGAAAGGGAGACGCTGACAGAGGTAACTAATAGAAATTTGCATATCATAAACTTCTCCGGCAAACCAAATCTGTACATATATAGACCATCAAGGTTCAGATGTTAGCACTTCCTTTTTAGGCGGTGTTTAAGAAATGTGATACATTGCAGGGAAGGATCATGTCAAAGGTATCAAGCATCCAACTAAGTGTGATTAAACCTCTGGTTCTTTCAGTCGTATCCTCGGTGGCCATTGTCATCTGCAACAAGTATCTCATAAGCAATCTTGGCTTCCCTTTTGGTTCGTCGAACTTAATTAATTCTTATGTATAGTCTTATTGATCGTATGCATTGCTTACTGCTAGAACATGGTGATATGACTCTAGATCATATGATAAATATTTGTTGGCTGCATTGTTGTTTCAGTATTGTAGTTATTTCTCCACCTATATGTTTCTTGACACGTTCATGAGGGTTGATCAGTTCACAAAATCTCTTTGCACTACATGATGTACTTATGTGCTGCAGTACTAGTGATTTTTAATTCTACAAACTGAAAAAAAAAAGCCTCCTTCAAACTGAAAAGATTATGATTTCACGATCAATATCCCAATTCTTGCATGAGTCAATGATGCATACAACATCTTTCTAAAGAAAGAAAAATCTTCTATTTTAAAGTGACCGATAATGTCATGATACAAACAAACTGAAGAAACCAATAGGTGACTCCCAAAATATCTCATAAAAAAGAGGATTTTACAAAATTTATATGCAATCTGCAGAAGAGTTTACTTCCATAAAGAAGTAGCATCAATGCATCAATAATTTTGAAAATGGCTTAAGTTTTTTCCTTCTTCAGAATTATAGGAACAGATACATGGAAGCAACAGTGGTAGCAAGAGTATTACCAAAATAATCCTGCAGCATAGATAAGATCCAGATATTACTCCACATCGCATAGATCCAATTTCGGTAAAGATAATGGCATCAACATAAGTAGGTTTGAAAGAGGGACATGTAGAAAATCAAAGAATCTAATCTTACATTAAAAAAACAACATAAAGTATGTTCTTAGTACCAAATTTAATGTCTTTAAGAGCATATAAATACAGTTTCCAATAGTAGGCCGTATCTGTAGTTGATTTGAACACCACAACAGATGGTGGCATATAACATTACCAAGAAACACTACAACTTATGATGACACAAAATTAATGGCTATGCTTCTGCAGTCACAACACTCACAAGCTGGCACCAGGTTGTGACCTTCTGCACACTTCATATTGTGCAGCACTTGAAGTTCTTTGAGCCGGCCACCATCGACATGGCAACAATGCTCCAATTTGGGGTGCTCAATGGTTCCTCCATTGGCTTGCTCAACCTCAGCCTTGGCTTAAATTCTGTTGGCTTCTACCAGGTTAATTGCTGCACAGGCACTTTGTTTAATTTCCTCTGCAGACCTCTGTAAATTATCAATATGTTCATAAATGAAAGAAAATTGCATCATCTAATAATTTGGCAGATGACAAAGCTTGCTATCATACCCTTCATAGTGCTACTTGAGACTGTTTTTCTCGAGAAGAAGTTCAGGTTAGATACTGGAACCCTTAATCTGCATCTTAATTGTCTGATCCTGTGCATTTCAGTATAGAGGGAAAAAAATAAATCAGAAAACTAGTGTTATTACAATCCACAATCTGTTAAAACAACATGTCTGACACATCAGTAACTTGCAGCAAAAACATCAAGCTCTCTCTTTCGGTGCTGCTCGTCGGCTTTGGCATTGCCGCGATCACTGACCTTAAGCTCAATCTCCTTGGCTCCATTCTTTCCATGCTCGCAATTGTTACGACGTGTGTTTCACAGATTGTATCCAATAGAAGATGCCGTTAATTTGATTAATTACTGTAACTTTAGTAACTATGTTATGCTAGAATTAAAATGGTCTACTTGATGTTTCCTTTATCATATATCAACTGAAAGATGACTAATACAATACAGAAGAATTTGAATGTTTCTTCCACCCAGCTCTTATATGGTTCATCACCTTACCAAGCAGCCATTCTGTTTGTTGCTGGCCCTCTTGTTGATCGCTTATTGACGAAACAAAATGTGTTTTCTTACAGCTACTCCTTTTCGGTCTCGGTAAGCACTTCACTTTTCCTATTTCATGTGTAAACAATTTACAGTAGTTCCAAATTCTATGTTTTGCCTACAATTGTTACAAATATGTTGATCCGTTTATATGATATTTTGCAGGCATTCATCATCTTATCATGCTCGATTGCCGTAGTAGTAAACTTCAGCACATTTCTTGTGATCGGGACGACATCGCCGGTAACATTTCAGGTGCTAGGCCACCTGAAGACATGCCTCATTCTGTCCTTGGGATACTTCGTATTGCACGACTCATTCACCATTAGGACCATAACGGGCATCCTGATTGCCATCTTTGGGATGAGTCTGTACTCCTACTTCTGTGTGAAAGAGGGCAAGATCGTATCAGCAAATGATGCTTTGCCAGTCTCACAGGTTCCTTAGCTAATTGATGCGTCAATAAGAGTAAACTCTGTTTTTTTTTTTTCAGCAGCTTAAAGATGTGATGTTCTTAATGTAGTTGCAGATTCCAGTTAAAGAGGCCACACCATTTTTGTTGGTTCAGAAATCAGAAGGCCGACAAGATGAATTAAGTGATGAAGCTGGAAGGGGCTACAGGAGTTGACCCTCTGTTGTAGTTGCAGAGCTCTCATTGTTGCAGGAAGGAACAGTGCACCAAGTCTATATATGTATCAGATTGTGCACAACGCATACATATGTTTAATCAATATTAATCATATATAGAAGTGTATACGAAAGGCAAGAATTTTACAATGCTCATATTATATCATCCATGATCAAATTCTACACCTTCTGTACTCTCCACGACCTCACCCACAAGAAAACTGCAGCACGCTCCATGAGTAGGAGCGAGTTCTCCGCTTCTTGGGCGACCATGACATGTACTTCTTCCAGTCGTCGAGCACAACCCTCAGGTCGTGGACCTTGTTGCGCAGGCCCACGCAGCAGTTGGCGTGCATCGTGCAGACCTTGTCGAAGTCCCTGCTCGGACTGCAGAAGCCGCCGAAGTATTTGGTGCTCAGGAACATGATCCTGACGCCTATGTCCGGATCGCGCTTGATCAGATTGAGCACGTCCTGATCATAGCGCTTGGGAAACCGCAGCCTGGACGCGTACCAGTACTTGTAGAACGCTATGGTCCTGTTGTTGGACTTCACGTAGTTGAATCCGCCGTTCGGAAAGTTACCCAGATCGGTGGCGTTGCCAAAGAACACGTCGCAGGCTATCTGGAAATCTCCGTCCAGGTAGAACCGCGGCAATGGATTCCGGAACCACATTATATCGCTATCCTGCAAAGTATAGAACCAAATCTTTGTGTTAAACAGAAAAAACGAAGCAAAAGGAGTTCCAAAGATCCATTTTTTTATCAGAAGCGCTCACCGTGAAGATGAAGTTGTATCCTTTCTCGAGGACGAGGCGCAGGAAGTCGATCCTCCGCCACATCATGGCGAGGTACTCTTCGCTCATGAAGATCTTGTTGCCGGAGAAGTCGACGCCGTCGGTGGCGAGTGCGAAGCAGTGGACGTGTATGGACTTGCACCGGGCGTAGGCCTGGTGGTCCAGAGCGACGACGATCAGGTGCTTCAGGAGCTCGGCCGTCCCGTTGCCGCTGCGGAAGCTCTCAAGGAAGAGGTCTATGATCGACCCGGGAGCGGACCACGCCGCGTTCAGGGTGGTCAGGATCACGGTGTTGTCCTCCATGGCCGCCGCCTTAAGAACTCTCTCCAGCCTCACGTCCTCGCTCTCCTGCAAAGCGTAGTTTAGTAAGAGCATAAGAAACAATTACTTCAAATCATGCACAGTGCACTTCAGGCGCCATTTGTGTGTAACGCAACCTGTAGCTCCTCCTCCACCGATGTCAATGTCAAGGGGGAAGCCAGGCGGTCGTTTTGCACCTCAGGGTTCCTCCCTTCACCGGCGCCAGATGGCGTCTTGGCAAAGTCCATTTTCCGCCAGGCGGCGAGAAGCTCTCGGAGAACGTCGCCGGCTCCGGCGAGGTGAAGAGGTAATACCTGGAATCATGAAAAATACGAACACCTTGAACCATGGGCAGTGGCTGGAATCCACCGCCATGGCCATGTCCACGTCTGAGAGGCCTCTGTCCCCGTGACTCCCGTCCAATACGCCGCCATCTATCTATATATATATATAGTAATAGCTGTGTTTAATATTTTCAATTAAACTCATTTCAACCCATCAACTAATCATGATATTAATTATCAAAAAAGTGAAGCCTCAAGTAGAAAGTTATTAACTATATTAATTATCATTATTATGTACTTCAAGTTTCTTTTTCTTTTTTCCTAACCAGGATGTATAATTTATCATATCAATTCCTTATATTATATACTATTTCAAAATTAATTACTAATATTATCAGAAAATATATATTAAATTTTATTTATGAATTTGATTTTTTCTATATATTATTTTTGGGGGTCAAGACACTACTTAAAGATACCTAAGAATTTATATCTATGTTCTATATATAATATAAAATTGTGATATAAGATAGTTTCGAAAGAAAAGGTTGGAGGTCTCACTTTCATCCATTCACTTTATTGTTTTTTTTTTATTTTTTAATTTTTTTATATTTCTTCGCATATGCATTATTTAATAAATTTTAATTAGAATAATTTTCATATATGATCCTCCAACTTTGATCTAAATAATTCTTCGATCCTATAATTTTTTTCTTACATCATTAGTCATCCAACTTTATATATTTTGCACACTTAATCTTTTTTTATCAAAAACAATGAATATTTTTCTCCATTATACTAACTTAGTACATTGTTTTAGATATTTTATATCATTATTATAATAAAATATCAATCGAGTATTTAAAATAAACATATGACAAAAAAAGTAATTTTTATTTGATGTGACATATATCCAACATGATATTTATTATTATCATAACGTAGAATATTTATTTGAATGCATTCAGATAATAGAATGAAAAAAAAATATTATAATCAATAAGAAAAATCAATCGTGCAAATATACATAAAGTTGGAGGATAAATAGTGCAAGAAAAAAGTTATAGGACCATAGAGATATTAAGATCAAAGTTGAAGGACTATATGTGAAATTTATCATTTTTAATTAATCTCATTTCAACCCACTAACTTATTATGATATTAATTATCAAAAAGGTGAGGCAACCTTAACTAGAAATTTATTCATTTTATTAATTATCATTATATGTGCTTCAAGTTTCGTTTCTTTTTTTCTAATCATTATGTATAGTTTCGGTCAATTTCTTATATTATATACTATTCCAAAATTAATTAATAATAGTACTATAAAATATATTATATTATCCATTAATACGATAATTCGTGTATTGCTATATACTATTTTTATAGGGTCAAACTACTATTTGTTAAGATTACCTAAGAATATATATATATATATATATATATAT
>LTAE01005724.1:11693-27589 GCA_001647135.1 Pontederia paniculata | reverse complement strand
ACCAGCTAAGGCCCCTAAATGACCGCTCAGTGATGACATGATGAAATGTCTTTGTGTGGAGGAACTATTTTTTTATCTTTGGACAAATTTTGAAAAAAAATGGTAGGGTGTTTTAAGAAGTGTGGATAATGATACTTTGGTACTAGAAATGTGTAAGCTCCTAAGAAAGTGAAATTAGACAACAACAAAATTTTAAAGTTATTGACAAGACATGAGCTCGAAGCAGCAGTGCAGCAAGATGTAAATAATCAGTATGAAGATATCAATATTGATAATGTTGAGCCGAATAGTGGTGTTAAAGATGAAGATTATGATTCGCAAGAAAACAATAAAGACCAAATTGAGACGATAACTCAATCGAGAAAAAAAGACAAGCAACATCATAGGAATTGCAAAGATACAAGAAAACATGAAAGTATACTAAGAATGATAATATTAAAAATGAGAATTTTGCTTATGAGGTTTTTTATAAGTTGCATATAACTTATCATATAGACTCTCATGGTGAAAAGAAAATGCTTATATATTCTTCCTTCATTGTGAACAAAGATAAGATTATCATAACAATCTTGGAAAACATATGCACAAAGTTGAAGACACAACTATGGAAAAAAAGAAAGCTATGAAGAAAAAAGATGGTATCATATGTTTTAAAATTTTAAAAAAGTTGAATAGAATAACAGAGCGGGCAATTATGCGGGATGATATATTTTCTAGAGACTCTAAACTCTAAGTTCAATCAAAAGGAGTACAATTTGTTCTAGAAGAATAAGACATTGACTTGTCGTAGGTGGGAATTGTATGGTATCTCATGTGTCCATGGAATTGTTGTATACTACAAAGCAACTAAGTATATGGACAAGTGCTATTGGATTGAGACCTATATAAAAATAAAAGAATATGTGATACAATCTAAAAATGGAATAGACCAGCGATCGTTAAATCCACCATCAAAATTGCCTAAGAAAAAAAGAGAAAGAACGAATCAGAAGGAAAGAAGTAGAGAATATGAAGAAAATTATTGTAGTTATCAAACAAAGACTTTCTAAAAAATCACCACAAATGACATGTAGCATATGTGAGATGACAAACCATAACAAGAGACATCATGTACATATTGGATCTTCATTTTATAAGTAATTATATCCATTATATATAGTCCAATTTCATTTGATTCTTTTTTCATGTTGTAGGAAAAATTGCAAATGGAACAACAATCCACTGTATCAACCAAGACATTGTGGTGTACAAGTGCATAAAAACATATGTTTGTTTTAAAATTTTGTTAGTGCTATTATCTTCATGATATTGAAAGTTTCATTTGATACCTTTTTCATTTTGTAGAAGTTGCAACAATTCATCCTATCAATCAAGGTGTGCTGTACAAGTGCATAAAGAACATTGTTTATTTTAATTTTTTTATTAGTGTTATTAGCTCTATTATATTGAAAGCTTCATTTGATTCTTTTTTTTCATTTTGCAGAATAAGTTCCAATCATTGCAATAATCCACTATATCAATCAAAATGTTATGGTGTACACGTGCATGAAGGACTTATGTTCATTTTAAAATTTTGTTGGTGTTGTTATCTTCATTTTAACTTTTATGGTAAGATATATGTCGTAAAACTAATGTTCATGTTAAATAGTCGAATGCAGGTCAAAGTTGGAGGTTGATATTATTTTTCAGGTTGAAATATCTTGATGACGACAATAGGAAGAAGTTAAAGTTGTTTGGTGTCAAATGAGTGTTCTTTTTACATGTTAGATGTTGCAAAGTTGAAGCATTTTGATGAAAATATATAGGGCATGGAGTTGGATTTTTTATGTCAAATGAGTGCATTTTGTTGACGTGTATACAATGAAGTTATTATTTTTTGTGTACTCAAACCTTTCAACATTTAAACACATTTTGGCACTATTGAAGACAAATGTTATAGATTATAACTTCATTATGAATTGTAGCTTCAACTTTATTTTTATTGTTAGCTTCAACTTGAGCTTTATATATTATCTTAATCTATTGATTTATGATATCTTAGAATTTTAGGCACCATTCATGATATACCATATCGTAAATTTTCCTAATGTTTTATATGTATATTTCACGCGCAAAGTTATTGGATCTCATATTGTTGCTTATGATATCTTTGTCATATTTTGAGCACCATTCATATTACAACACTATATGAAGTCGAGGGACAATATAGAATGTTGAATTAACCTTGGGAGATCATACATAATGCCATATTAAAGTTAGAGACCATTTGTCATATAGTTTTAGAAATTTGGGAACCATTTATGACATAAATTCTAAAATTTGTGGATTACTTGTGATTTAACTTTTATTAGCAACAAATGTTGGCAACTACAAAGGTAGACGAAAACAGCAAGTCTCATTTCAATTTCAGCAAAATATATCACGAGAACTACAAAATAGATGATAATCATACAAATGTCTCATGTCAATCTAAACAAAATGCATTGTTGCAACCTAATTTAATCCCCCAATCACACAACAACTTGCTTGATGTAAAAATGTACAAAAAAAAATAGGTACACTGCAACTAAGATCCTTCAAAACTTTTTTTTTTTTGCTTGAATTTGATCTTTCAATGTATTACACTTTCGTAAAAGTCCATTTATTACATTCCTATATCAAGGATGAACCTCTGAATCTAACCAGAAAAATTATTGACAACCCATGTTCTGTTAAACAAATACACAACCGTTCTTATTTTTTTTCGATAACAACAATTTTTAATTTTTAAAACCATCAACTAGGAAAAAAATGTTAATATTAATATTAATATATATACCTTATATTACTAACATCCTTAAAATCTTTAACTTGGGTTGGCTTATGTCCATAATGTTTTTCTCATAACTTCTTTGGCACATTCACGATTTGGTAAGAGTGTTGAATGAATGTCCGATATCAAATTTGGAAGTGACTTAGCAAATGAGAGAAAAATTGAAAGATTAAAAGAAATTGAGATTGTATGTTAGGAGGGATTGTCAAATAAAAGAGAAAGTTTGATGAGTGTGGGATTTTAACCAGACAACAAATGTGGGAAAAACTTCGAGTCAAATGATGATAGTCTAGGGCACCAAAGATGATGTGGAGTATACAATCATTTGTAACCAAGTGATATGGCATCATTTTTAGATAAGCATTACATGGATAAGCAATTTGGCAAACTGACTTAGCAAGCAGAAGGGAAAACCGGCAAGAGCCAGTAATAGGAACCACATAGAGACATCTTAAAAGTTGGAGGTTAATAGGTTATTATATGAAAAAATTAAAATTATAAAGGCATATAGAAAAAAGTATAATTGGAGGACAATAAGTGAAATTTACCCTAAAAATCTCAAATCAGAATGGCCTTTGTTAAGGGTGTGTGAACGAAAAAAATCTTTGAGTCATTCAAATCTTTAATTTTTACTAGAAAGTTTCAATCGGAAATGGGAAGTCGACCGAAATAATAATGTAAAATTGACAGTGGAGTACAACTGACCAGAAAAAATAAGACCATTCAAATTAAAATTGCATCATTTTATAAAAGCAAAGACTACACACAACTGTGAGTTCCTGATATTGCCATGACTTGCTATACAATGGTTAAAGTTAACCAGTAAAGTAAACATATTATATTTAACTTTAACAGGAACACTACCGAATTATGAATCTCGTAAGTACAACATCTCAGTGATCGTTACAATTTGAGGACTTGCTAGGCACATCTCTTTGTCAGAATCTTAAAGCTTCTAGTAATGTAAACTTTCTTGAGCATCTTGCTTTTGATAGCATGATAGAACATCCCAGAATCATTTATCTTAAGGAACTTGTTTCATTCTCTCGAGATCTTTCTGGCAGTTAGCTCTTAACGACTTCAGCTTGAGAACAGTAGCATTCTGCAATTATTCAGGTAAAAAGATATATGTTAAGTTCTGTACTTCAGAATTGATAAATAAATACCGCATGATCTGGAAAACACGATGTTGTACTACATAAAAAGCAAATAAATTTCAGGTGAAACTTCAAAAGTATGACTAAAGGTCTTAGAAACCAATTCAAATAAAAAAAAGTAAACAGCTACCACCACACAACAAAGAAGAGATGCTTAGTATAAGGATTGGGGTCAAATTATTATTGATCCAATAGGAACAGCACTGTTCTCATCAAAGCCTGCCTGAAATTGGATTCAATAAAATAGTTCAATATAAGAAGCTCACACATTATGAGAATATCAATCAAAGGGCTCAGAATAACTTTTACCTAGCTTTACAGGAAGTTGATTTTCATCCTTAGAGTCAATACCATGCAAATGAAACAATCTATTCGTAACAGAAAGAAAAGACCGAATCCAAACCCAAAAGTTAATTTATTTACCAAGTTTTGAAGATTAGAGATGAAAGAATATAGTATGCCCCCCATCCCCCGTAGATAGCCTTTTGTAGCACAACCTCTAAGATAGTATGTACACCTTTAATATACGTGGATGACTAGCCCCTTTAGGACCTATTTGGTTGAGGTTGAAAGGAGAGTAAGGAAAAGAAGGATAACAATTTAATATTGTATGGTTATATTTTTAAGGGAGGGAACCGAAAGTTAATATCTCCACAAATTTATCTGCATTCCCCTCTAATAATTCATTTTTCTCTTTCAACCCCGAAATGGGATGAAAAGAAGAGAAAAGATATTTTTAAAACACATTTCTTATTTTAACATTAATAAATATATAAACTCATATACAAGGATATATTCATTTAAATAATCACTTAAGTTTTATTTTCCTCCAACCCCTTAATAAATAAGAAATTCGAAAAAAATTCATAATGACTTGCTGTAAATGTTTTCTTACAACAAAATTGAGAAGTTAATCATGATTTTTATGAAAAAGCTACTTATAAGCACATACATAAGATTTTTTTTATTTTGAGAGAACATAAGAACAATTATAACATGAAATTTTTATACAATACAAATTTTTAACTAGATATCACAATATCCTATGGTGGAAGTAATTTAAATGTGCACTAATTGTCTTCTGTTATGTGAACTATCATGAGTTTTCATATTCTAAAGTTGTCTTCTAGTACTTTGCATAAACTTAGTGAACTATTATCTGCTAAGTAGGATGAAGCATCTTACAATGCGCTCTTATCTTTTGTCCCTTACCCGCGTCTTTTCCCTCACAGGGTCTGTTTGGATTGTGGGGTTGAGATGGATTAGATGGAACTGAGAGGGATGGGTTAAATTATTTTTACAGTCCCTTAGGAAAACAAACCAAGGAAAGCCGGTTAAGAACTAATAGGAGAACCTTAACAGGTATAGTGGAAGAATAGATTGAGGTAAAAGGAAAGTAGAAGAACACATACAAGTTGAGCAGTTTCATGCACAAGAACATTGTCTGTTTGGTGGAAGAGTGATCTCCAGTGATGCATCAATTCAGCATCCAGTTCCGTTGGTTGCTTCTTTGTCCTATCTCGAGTAGACTTGATATCCCAATCATTGCTGCAAATTTGCACTTCTAAGGACTTTGCTAGCTTTCTGCTCTTCTTCAGTGCTAAAAAAGAATGTACAATATTTTGAAACATTATAATGCTAAAACTATTTTGATAATACTGGTTAGCTATTATCCTCAAGAAAAAAATTGTGATTATATCGTAATTTCAGCAACATCTGCCTCAACTTACCAGAAATCCTCCCTCTTGTATCCTGGTAGTGAAGATCCGTCCATATGTAAGCAGCTGATCAAATTTCATAAAAATATACAGCTTGATTAGGCACTTGATGAAAGACATAGATGAGCAATAATAAACATTCCTCCAGCATAGCTTCAGAAGTGCTAGGAGATTCACCTTTGAGACAGAAAGAACATTTACAAGAAGCTTCAATGCCTATGCCTATTTCACCACAACTAGCGGAAGCATTATGAAGAGTTGCCACAGAAATGTTATTGGGATCCAGTGAGGCAGTTGGCTTTGGAATCCCAATGAAATTTGTTTCACCATCTGAGCCCTTGCTAGAGCATTGAAAAGGGTCAACCTTGTTTGTATGATGAGAAGGAGCACATTTGTCAACAACCTTTTCATTCAGAAACTCGAATCTCGTGGGTTTGGTACTATCTAGTTCAAGATCATCTAAGTCATCTTCAAATTCAGCTGACGAGTCACTTGATTTAGTACATTGTCCAGGTACGAGACCTTGTTCTAACAAACCACCATCAGTAGATTCATGCATTGAAGAATCAGGGCTCATGCGTAGAGTCAACAAACTAGCCAGCGCATTTTCTTGCAGGGAATCACTTCTGCAGCCAAAGTTCCCAGAGTCGGCGGAATGTTTAGGATCAAAAGAGAAGAGGCCCTTCTCCTTATTCCCAGCAACAGCAAGGATTTTCTCTTTCCCTTTCAAAATAGCAGATCCATCCGATGGCCTGATAAAATTAGAATCTTGAAGCTTGCCCGCATATTTGCCCATCTTTTTACCTGCATCATTCTTTTGGGCGCTCAATGGCAAAACCCTCTTACCGTTCATGTTGGTAATATCAGCCAGGACGTTCATGGTGCTTCCAATTCTTTCCCGAGAAACAGTACGTCCGTTCATTGCACTCGCTTCTTATAGTAGTTGGTCTCACGAACAAGTCTATTGAAAAGATGAAAACAACGAAGGAATATAAATTACTTATCTTTCCTTTTGAGAAGAAAGAGCATTTTTCTATCATTTCATGTGACACAAAACTAGGGTTACAAATGTTTGCAACAGAAACTAAACATAGCACCACATGCATATCCCCAAAGATCCGATTTTTCGCTAAAACAAAACACCGCAGCCCCGTGTGAAACAAGTGTCGATTAGAAGCAAAATCTGAACACTCCAATCTTGGATCTCTTGCGCGTTTTGCACCAAGAAGTCAAGTAATTGGGCTCTAATTCAAACGCATTCCACAGAAAGGGCGAGAAAAAAAAGGGGCAAATCACAGATCACACAGAATACAAGCATAAGAACCGCAAAACACAAGAAAAGAAAGAAAGAAAGAAACTGAATTCAAAGAAGCGATGAAGAAGACTAAAAATTGAGATCCGATGACGGAAGACTTCGAGAAATGATCAAACGATGACGAGATTGGTACACGAACCGTTGGCCGGAGTGGATCGCGACGACGGAGAGGCGTTTGGGAAGGTGCTTTGGGGGGCTTTTTGGAGGCCGAAAGGAGCGAGGAAAGAAATGGGCGGGTCTTTCTTTTGGTTTTGGTTTGCGGTGCGGATGCTACGCGCGCGGATAGGTATTGGAATTAGGGATGCGGTCACCAATTGTGCGATTACCTTACGGCTAAGGCAGATCGTTGTACGGTTCTGATGCGCTGTTGGGTAGCGTTCGCGTGATGGACGGTGGATTTGTGGGTCAAAGGAACTGTGGGAAGGTGACCAGAATCCACAACTGAAGCATGTGAGTTTTTTTTTTGTTTAAAGTGAAGATATAAATATTTTTTTCTTCTAAAATTGCTAACAGTTGTATTCGGAGCTTAAAATATAAACAATTTATTCAACAAAGATACTTTTAAATTGGCCACGTGTATGATTTTAGAAAAAAAACATTTTTGACAACAATTTTTTTTTCTCTCTCATCTTTCAACTAATATATATCAGATAACTAATTTATTAGTAAATTTCATTTCTTGTTATACAAGAAAAATATATTTTTTAAAAAAAAAAATCAATGACCTTATATTACAAATCTTCTCGTTTATTAAAATTAAACAAATAATCACAAACAAGCACTGCCGACTGAAAAAATAGTGCAGTGTGCAAACTATCAGAGGAAAACAATCATATGATTAATTTTTTAAAATGAATTTTGTTCTCCAATTCGTTGCTTCATTTTTTAAAAGAAAATATAAATAAAACTCATTTGGTTAACTTTAAAATGTTTTTTTAATTGAACTTCAAACAGGGAAAGAATGACCCGTTTGGTTTACTGTTTACCTTTTTTTTTTCTCAAAGCTATCACTCACTTGAAATACTCTACTCTAATAAAATGAATAAGTAAATTGAATAAATAATTAAAAAGAAAAGTTCTTGGCATGCGCAAATAAACAAATGTGGTTAATGTCAGATGTACAAAAGAGACAAAACAAATACAAACCGAAAGGAATAATGGTTAACCCAAACACACCTTAACTCCGAGAATAAACAATTAAACATATAATGCACATCACTCTTCATAAACTTTTCTCAAACCTCATTTGTCTCGCAAAGCCTGGAGTAAGCCCTTTGTCACAATAGCAATGCTTGCCATGGCTAAAACTTCGGAATTCGTTGTGTTGGTTTCAGCGATGCCAAGGCATGTCATCTCATCTCAGCTGCAACCTCGTCCCTTTTTAAGGGGCAGAGCATTGCAAGATGTACAAGAACCAGATATGAAACACGTTTGCACAACCACCTGTTTTATTGGATCGCAGATAATTTTTACACAGCTGCCAAAGAAAAATGTTTGCGCAGCTAAGGTAGTATATTACTTCCTAATCACTAGAATATTCATCATCATTATCCTCGCGCTCAGTCACAAGCTTCTCTATGAACTTCTTCTGAACTCCTTTTACAAGGTCCTCCCTTGACGAATTACTTCCGCTATGGCCATCATTAAGTACTGGATCAGAGTGGCAAAGGGTCAAAGCAACAGCTGCAACACAAAAGGAATACATATAAGAAAGATGAGAAATGGACAATGATAATATTCTTGGTCACAGCTTCCAAAGTTGTATTTCTTTAACAACAGACAAAACAAGTGCAAGAAGACATTGAGCCTAAGAGTATGCTTCATGTTTGACGTGGATAACTGATGATCGTATATGAACTAACTGAACATTCTAACATATTATAGTCAGATGTAATGCCATGAGGACATCTATTTACTGAACTAGATATAAGATTCTTGGAATCATGCAAGAAACCCATTAAATGTACCTCAAATGCACATAAGCAAGATGCATGTGCCCACAAGCATTAAGGATAGTTTAAAATGACACAAAGTAATTAGTATCTTAGAAAGTGACTACCTTCAGAACCACATTTTTTCATTAATTAATATGTTGTAAAGTACAATAGCTTATATGGCATCATATGATTAGACAGTTGAGGATTAAGTGGGGGTGAGATGAGTTGGTCAGTGATGCGTGGTTACAACAAATATGACCGAGTGAAGACATGGTTGGGTGGTTACATTGATACGCCCTCTAAAGTGGAACATAGTTATAGACGAAGTTTTAGCTTGTTGCTTAAAGGTCGATGAACTGATGGCAGAAAGCTGTGTTTGATGTTGCACCAGGTCAGAGATGGGAATAGTGCAGTGCCATGGCCTTGCTAGAGCCTGGAATTCAGGTTGTCGAGGACGTCCTGACAGCATCCATGTACATATACATGCAGATGCCGAGGCTACATTCATCAAGTGTTGCTCGTCCTCATTCTTCAAGACTTCAACTCGCCAATCTTGATCCCTGTCCTGGACACATGATTAACTAAGAGCCTCACAGTGGCATTGCCAACTTGGTCCTGGTGGCTGCCTTGATCTTCCTAAACCAAATTATATAAAAAGATAAAGAAGAGAAGCTTGCACATATTTCATTAGAGAGAGAGGAGATTTTATATCTCAACTCAGGAAGCAGTGAGGAATTTGATATTTAGAGCTCAACTCACGAAGCATTGGAAAGATAGATGAAAGGAGAAAGAAGAGGAACTTATGATGACAGCTCAACTCAAGAAAAGGAGCTTGCAGCCCCAAGGAAGGTGATTAAAAACTGAGAGTAGAGAAGTGAGGAATAAATGGATCTCAACTCACAAGCTAGGCACAGGGAGAGGAGTTAACTAGAGCTCAACTCAGGTATGCAGCAGAGTTTTAAAATTTCAAGGAGATTTTAGATCTCAACTCACTATGGCACAACACATTTGTACCTGAGCAAATAAGGGAGCCCTGTAGAGATGTAGGGAAAAAGAAATGGTTCTTTAAAATGTGATGGCTTCATGCAGGAAGAAAGAGGGAGAAAGAGGCAGGCATTTCTTTTGTTGTTTTATCAAAGAAAGCATGACAGCTCTTACATAAGGGTGTTTCAAACACGAAAGTTAACTAGGGTTATAGGAGGTTGTTGTGGCAAGTCATAGAAGAAATAATTTACGAGAAAGAGAGATAGAAACAAATAATGCATCTAATGGGTGTGGTATAAAGTGGACAGGTGGTGCATAACTGCATACCATGTTAATAATGACATTAAAGAGAGATGTGACCTGCTAGAGAGATTTTTTTTATGGAGGACATGTGGCCTATGGAAAAAGGAATAGGGCTCCGAGAGAAATAGACAAGATCACAAGACTTAAGAGGGAGGGTTCAGTTGTGGCCATCTAGACTCTCAACTCTTCGACTCAGTCAAAGAGGAACATGGTGGCCACCAAGGAGATTTGAAGGAGCTTAGAGGCCTGTTGGCTGTTGTCTAGCAAGTAGGAGAGGGAGAGAGAGAGAGAGAGAGAGAGAGAGAGAGAGAGGAGGCGGCTCTAATACCATTTGAGAACTACATTGTTTTCGTTAATGAATATATTGCAGAGCACGATAACTTGCATAACTTCATACGGTTACCCGGTTGAGGATGGTGATACGAGCTGGTCGGTGGGGTGTGGTTACAACAGAACGAGTGAGTCGAGACGTGGATGGGTGGCTACACTAGTAACTATATAGTTCAACAATGTCCTCAGATAATGCTATCATCAAAAGATGGCTATGCTAACACCGTAAATAGCATATAAACAAGCACCATATCACAACATCAAACAAGGAGCACAGATACTAAGATAAGCAATGCAATGATAAAAATCTGGTATAATAGTCAAAACAAAGCTGTAATTCCAAATCATAAAGAGGATAGCAAAGAACGAGAGAAAATACAGTAAGCCACGGATGTGATACTGGCATGATATGTCTATTGGTAAGACTTACCTTCAGGTGTGCATCTCCGAGAACCAAAGTGATGTAATCCAACATAAGTTCCTTTCACTGCACCATTGTTATACACTAGAATCGTTGGAAGGTTGCGATCTGGATAGTTCGGGATGCAGTCCGTAGAGATTATCTTAACAAACTTGGTAGCTGGGTATCTGCCAGCTAGTTCTTCCAGGCAGCGTAAAAGTAATCCACATTCTTGAATTCTATCAGGAAAATGTAATTAGCGAGTTAATAAATAGCATAGGACTCAGTATGACATTCAGATTAAGTTCCAGAAATAATAAAGCACAGATTGACAAGATCATCAAATGAAGAAAGAAGCACGTAACAGGTCTATTGTTTGTAATTATCACATTAACGGTAGAAAAAAATAGGTATTCAAGCATCGGAAGTTTGAACTTTACCAACAGAAATCAGATTGACCATCACATTTTTCTCGTGAAAATGGAAGCTTTAGATCGCAGTAAAGCAGAGAAGCCTCATAGATTAAAGCCGATTCAGGTTATTCATATCACGCATCCAACAATGAAATAAAAGGTTGGCAGCGATATGAAATCAATCAACACCACGTAAAAATTATAAACTTTTCTTATCAAGATCATTTCGTAAGCCGGTAAAATGCAAAGGAGTTCGTTTTATCCGACAACTCACCCTTCCTTGTAGAGCAGCACGACGACCCACACGTCCGGCGGCGCCTGCGAGACCTCCCTAACGAAGTCTGATCCTGAGATGGGCGCCACCGATCCGAACCGCGCGACCCTTGCCTTCTGCTGCAGCTCCGCCATCCTCTTCTTCCTGCATGCCACCACCACCACATCGAAATCGGATCGATCACGCCGCAAGAAAACAAGGGGAAAAAAAAGAGATGGATTTGCGTCTCTATCTCTTACCGGTACTCCTCAAGAAACCGGTCGTCGTCGAGTTCGGGGTCGTCCTCCAGGTCCTCGAGCTCCTCTGCGGTGGCGTGGCCTTCGATCCAGGCCTTGGACTTCGGGGTAGCATCTTCCTTGGGGACGAAGGGCGGGGGCTTGAACGGCTCAGGCTTTGGAGGCAGGTTGCCGAGCCGCCGCTGGATATCGTCCCACTCGGTGCTTGTGCCCTCCACATCCTTGTACACGAAGTGGTAGTCCGCCATTGCCGTCTCAAGGGGAACACCACGAGCTTTCGACCCTTTTCTTCCAAACTTAACCGCAAAGGCGTTCGTGGAAATATATCCATGGTCTGGTTCTTTATTTTAAGGCCCAAAAAAACGTTGGGGTTGGCCCAAAATAGAAGATATCTGGGCCGACAAAGATGGGCATTTGGCCCGAAAGTAGACTACAATAAACCTAAATATACAAAATAAAAATAGTGGAATTGTGAAAATTAAATCCATGTTTTAATTCCTAATTTAATTTATGTGACTACATTATTATATATTTTTATATGATTTTTATCATGAATGTGTATCGCTCTGTCTTTACCATCTTTAAACACGTTTTTCTTTTTTATTTTGGATCTCTCGAAGGCGACCTTTATTTAGAATTAACACATTTCATAAACTATATTTAAAGACAATAATGAGAGTCGACTTAATGAGATGGTGAAATTAAGGTTGAAACTTGAAATATCTACAAACGAAATAAGAGTTAAATTTTAATATATACTTTTGATCATAAGGTTCAATTGAGGTGCTACCTACTTAAATAAGTAACACCGTACTACCTATCTTATCAATCGTAATAACTTGTAACAAATTATTTAAGAAAAAGAATATCTCATATCTATCGTATATCCAACATCTTACGATGGATAAGGTAAGTAGTATGGTGTTACAGGTAGCATTTCCATTTTTTCCTTTGATATTTCTTCACTTAGGAACTAAATATTACTTATCTTTATAAACAGTCATTTGAAAGATATTTCTGTAAAGGTAATTTTTTCATATTATTTTATAATATTATACTAAGTTACTTAAGTTTATCACATTGTGTTGTTCACTCGTTTTAATTTATAGGCAATCTGCCACTTGAATGACATTTATTATATTTTTCTTTCAACGTTTGTCATTTAAAATTATATTCAAATAAATAAAAATAATTAAATAAATAATATTTTTTTATCATTATTATTAAATAAATCATTATTATTAATTAATATAATTAATTAATCATAAATAGATTATTCATATATTATAAAAAATGAATAATTTATTATTAATTATTATAATATAATAACATTTATTATTACATGTTTAAAAAAAATATACTATTTCTTCTATAAATTCATTTATTTGATATATAATTTTATAAGTATATATATTTGTGGTTTAAGTTTACAGAATTCAAATCAAATTTATATAAATGTGTAAACTTAAATACTTTGTTCGAGAGTTTTGATATAAAGTTGTGCATTACTTATAATTTTTTTAAATAATAAACAAGACAAAAAAATATTGTCACATATTATTTATGCATACTAAATAAAATAATATATATTATCGATAATTTAATAAGTGACAAGAAGTCATCTAAATTGATAAGTAATATTAAATGACAATGTAATAAAAGTAATCTTAATTAAATATCATGAGATATTAGTAATTTTCTAGATATCATGACTAATACCAAAAGATATATTGCTTGACTAACAAATATTAATCAATCAAAACTTCCAAATTAACTAACTCGCAATTTAACAGTAGTTAGGGCTTAGTTTTTATTCAAGAGATTAATATTAATTTGAATTTAATAGAATTTGTTTTACTTTAAGTTTTGTAATTTTTGCATTGTAATAAGTCTTAATCTTCTCGACAATATCAGAAAAAAGAAATTATTTTTTCCTATTGGTTCCGGTATTAAAAAATTCATATTGCTATAACTTTTACAATAAACATAATATTTAAAGATAGATCCTATGATTTCACGTAGTTCGATCAACTCACTCTCAATTGAAAAAATAATAATAACTTTCATTATTGTGAGTGCTAGTCTCTAAGATCATTGTGGGAATAATCTTTGAAATAGAGCAAGAGCTCCAGAAATTAAAAAGACTATAAAAATTGATTTTCTTACTTTATATTAAAAAATTGCACATAAATTATTAATATTTGAGTCGCTACCATCCTCTTTAATTTTTATTCGAATAAAGAAAAGTCTACCGATATAGTAATTTTTTATATTTGTTTTTATATTATTTTGCGCGCATGCGTTGCCTATGTATTTTTGTGTTGTGTAATACTCAATGATTATTATTTCTCTCCAATAGGATTTCTCCATCAATCACAATCACAAATTGCGAATTCTGCTTGAAAACGAAAAGCATCAAAATATACAAGTCACAATCAACATGAATTCAAACTAGTTAACACGCTTACAAATAATAAGTATATTAATAAGTATATTAATTAGTTGCTTGTATAGATGGTCACATGCATGCACGAAAAAGAAATATATGAGCCTATTTGGTACAGGAATAAGAAGATTATTCTTATTCCTGTATTTTCATCCAAACAACTATAGAACAATATTATTCTTATCTTTTTTAAAACTATCTTAAAGCTCGTGAAATCACCCATTTTTTACCATTAAACATGAACAATTTGTTCTTGCTAATGGCAAGAATAATTTTTTATTCTTTCATTTTCTTTTTGCCTTTTCTTAATTTACTTTATTAAATCATTTTATATTCATAATTATATAGTTAATTATAATTAATTTTTTAGCTTTTTATATTTTTTCATAAAAGTGTGACATTATAGATGAAAA
Organism: Pontederia paniculata; assembly: GCA_001647135.1. Lineage (NCBI taxonomy): Eukaryota > Viridiplantae > Streptophyta > Magnoliopsida > Commelinales > Pontederiaceae > Pontederia > Pontederia paniculata. The sequence continues at coordinate 12,851 of LTAE01005724.1, read as the reverse complement.
ATAAATAAATATAATTTCATAAATATTAATAATTAAGTATTTAATTAAATTATTAGGTGATAATAAATTATTTTAAAAATATTTTATAATTAGAATTAGTGCTAACAACTTTTATCTTTATTTAATTGAATAACAAGAAATATATTAATTAATTATAGTTAATACTTTCTATAAATCCCTAATTATATTTAATAAAAATATACAATTAAATATTCAATTTATTTTTTTTTCTCATTTCAAGAAAGCACTATCTATTTTTTTGTGCTAGCAATTATTTTTACTTTATCAAATCATTTTATATTTATAATTATATAATTAATTCTAATTAATTAAGTTTTTAGCATCTTATAAATTTTGCACAAATAGATGGAAAATAAATAATATTAATAGTTAAGTATTTAATTAATCATTAGGTAATAATATGTTATTAAAAATAGAATGGCAAAAAATATTAACTAGTGTTATATAATTTTAATTAGAATTAGTGCTAATAGTTTTATCCTTATATAATTGAATAATTAAAATTATATTAATTAATTATAGTTAATACTTACTATAAACTCCTAATTATATTTAATAAACATATATAATAATATATTAATTTTATTTTTTTTCACTTCAATTAAATACCTAATTTTAATTATTACAATACCGACTAATTCGTTCAAACGCCTTACTAGAATATCACCATAAGAATAGTTCACTTCTATTCTTTCCACAAGAACAAAAAAAAATATTCTCTTTAATTTTTATTACTCTTATTCCTTTATCAAACAGGGCATATGTATATATATGTGCAGATGCATAAATATAATATTAAGGTCGTGACAGTTTGATCACAAACGTTAATATGCATGATGTATCTATTTATTTATCAGAAAATTAGAAAGAGAACATTTCAGACGAGGAGGAGAGGAAAAGAATCTTGAAAGAGTGGTGCTTTGGCATGCATGCGTGCCAATGTGCCATGCAACTTCTCGATCAGCAGTCATCTCTCTTTATTTCGTCCCGTCGCTTTTGGATTGCAAGTGCACAGCAGATAACTTTGTCATCTTCCTTCTCATAGATTCATCTCTTCCAAAAGGCCAAAACCCTTTTTATCATCGTCTCAGAGAGAGAGAGAGAGAGAGAGAGAGAGAGAGAGAGAGAGAGAGAGAG
>LTAE01005724.1:0-11626 GCA_001647135.1 Pontederia paniculata | reverse complement strand
AGAGAGAGAGAGAGAGAGAGAGAGAGAGAGAGAGAGAGAGAGAGAGAGGACTGCGAGTTCAAATCTGTACGTATGTGATTCGAGGACAAGATGAGGAGGAATGATTGGATGCATGCAGCCGTAGCTCTTGACCCTGTCCACGACATCATCATCATGTTGGATGCATGTTGGGTCCATTATATGAGCTGGATACATAAACACAAGGATTCGATCTAGTGACCTGATTTGAATATTATTATTATTATTATTATTTCAATGGACAAAAACTCATTAGTATAAAGAATTATTAACATTCGACTAATTATAATTCGATATTCGAACGAGCACGACGAGCATAAATTTAAATTAAATTAATGACTTCGGACTCAAATTTATACTAGTAGCTCTCAATCCTTCGTCCGAAACATAAACTCGTTAATTATTTGTGTCAACTAATTTTATTTACTATTATTTTGGAGCAACACAAACAAATATATTATTTCATAATTAAATTAATTAGCACAATGAAGTTATATCTTAAATTTGATTGAAGTTAATAATTTTAAATTTAATTTTTAGAATTATTAATTTAATTAAAAAATTATCACTCACATTCGAATATTAAATTAATTAAATGTTAATAATTTTAAACGTCGTCTTATATGAATCGATTGAGATGATGACGTCCTTGACGCACGAATAAGATCAAAATAGGAAATTAGAGTTTCAAGTACGCAAGCGAGCACGCATTTTACTCGGAGAGAGGAGGAGAATAATAACTACTATCTATATATATATAATTATTGTGGTTTTCAATTATAGGAGTTCAAATATCTTACGCTAAGCAATTAACAAATAATAGCTATTTTGGACATGTATATGTATTCAATTTTATGCAGAATTCTGTTGGGTCATTTTATTAATTGACGGTGAGGCCCACATAAAGGAATAAAAAAAAAAGAAAGAAAAGGACCTACCTTCCAAGTCAAATACGCGACTTGATGATAAAAAAAATATTTTTTTACATCATAAGTGTGTGAAATTGGAAAAGAGAAATAGAGATTCCTTGGAATCTCGATTCATTTAATTAGTTTTTATGAGACTTCATATAATATTTTTTTTGTACTTTTTAATTATTTCTTATATTATGATGAGATCGTTCTAGCTAGCACTTTATTTTGAAGACAATATTTAAAATTAACTAGTGAGATTATTATTATTATATTCATTTAAAAGATTAAATAATTATTTTATTATTATTTCGTAATGTAAGATTTGTTAATCTCTCTTTTTTTTCTCATGTCAAAGAGATTTTTACATAAATATTTTGTTTTTAGTTTGATTTAATTCTCTATATTACTGTGAGTATCTTGTTTAAATTTACGTATTAAAAAACAAAAAAAAAACTTGTGCACATATTTGTTCATAAATGTGTTTGATCATGTTTCTCGAGTAGGGAGGGATGAAAGATGAAAAAAAATGTATATCATAGATGCATGTTAAAATGATAACATTGCAAAGTAATGTTCATTATTAAGAGCGTGTTTGGATGTCTCGTTTTTCAAAGGAACGAGGTCATTTCATTAGATTTTTATCTTCAAACTATTTTTTTCAAAATCACTGAGCTCATTTTTTTTTCAAAAGAGTGCAGGCGCCATTCTCTTCCTCCTTTACAACAACTTTTCACCTCCAAATATATTTTTTTTCTAATTTTTTTTTCAATCTTCTTTGTTCTGCAATATCTCCTCCCATCTCTCAATCTTCTCTCTAATGCAAGATGTAAATCTTCCTCCCTCTTTAATAGCCCAGTCAAATTATTTTATCTGCATATTTCTTCTCTCCTCTTCTTCTCTTTTTCCATTTATCTGCATATTTCTTCTCTCCTCTTCTTCTCTTTTCCCACCTATGTCGAAACTTGTTTGTCATTGCCAAAGTTGAGATCTCTTATCCCTTTGTATGAATTACGGAATTGTATGTTGTTGAATGAAAATTAATTTTGACACTACCAGATGAAAAAAAAAAGTCAATCATAAAAACTTGAAAGTAGAGACACTCACATTTTAATAATACGAATATTTCGATAGGAAATAAAAAACAAATATAAAATATAATTAAATATGAATAATATTTTATTTTATGAATTTTTAGCTTTATATAAAATTTCTATACGATGTTATCCAAACACGTAAAATTTATAAAATTTCACTGAAAAAAAAACTAAGGAAGTCACTTTTTGAAAAGTGACTTCCATTGTAAAATTTTAAACCTCAGCCTTTTTTTCTTTGTTGCCAAACATGCCCTAATTCTTTAACTTTAGTGCATTTTCTTATTAGTTTCTCAACTTTACCTTATAATAAATTCATCTGCCAACGTTTATGTTATAACTAGTCACTTTAACCTATAACAGTAGGTTTTCAGATTACTTTATTAACATAAATACGATGTGGCATTCACGTATATTTAACTATTTTTATAAAAATAAAAAAAAATATATGTAAGATGAGTTTATTTTGTCATAAAATAAAAGTTTTAAGATGAATTTACTACAAAGTGAAATAAGGGATCGATATGGGAATGAAAGTCAAGGGACCAACGGTGACAAGTAAACTTCAAATGTACCAAAAAAAGTATTTGTAGTTTATTTTTTATAGACTCCATAAATATACTGTATAATTTTCTCATTTGATAAAAAAATAGTTGCAATATGAGGATGTAGTGAAATTAAAGTTGAATCTTGTACTTCTTAACTTATGTATTAAATACTAGCATCAATATTTAATACATAAGTTAAGAACCAAGTTGAGGTCTCTTAGCTTAAATGAAGTTGTCTATAATGCACTAAAATCATCTTCTCAAAAGCTCATAAATTAAGTTTTGTAGTATGAACTATGAAGATTTTAGCATATGCAAATCAACCTAACAAACTAAAGTTGGCTCGTATGGATGAATTAAGTTGCAAGTTAGCTCCGGATTTAATTATTAGAGTTTTGGAGTTGGCTAGGTTAACACCGGAAGCATAAGACAGATTAATGTAAAAATGCCCTCCCCCCACCCCCCCACACACACACACACCATACTCTCAAGATCAATTTTACACTTTTGGTTACAAAATGGGTGTTTTATCCATACTTGAAAAAAAATATAGATGAATGCTATAGTTCTTATCCTTCCAATGAATAAGTATTTCTTTGTGCATAATAGTTCTTGTACTCAGAATAAGGTCTTGCTAAACTAACATGACCATAGCCTCATAAAGTTACTTCCTATGCATTAAATATTATTGACTTATGGAACCATAAGCACTACAATCCCCATAGAAAATGACAATTCAATTATTCACTAAAGAATTTACTTTTGTTGAAGCTGTTAATTATTTAAGTAGGTAACATCTTATTATTTATCTTATTAATTATAAGATATTACATTTATGATAAATGAATGAAAAAAAATTAAATGAAAGAAGATCTTATATCTATTATATATCTTACGATTTACAAAATAAATAATACGGTATTATCTACTCAAATAAACAACACTTCCATTATTTTCATAATATAAAATACGATAATATTTTTTATTGCATTAGAATAATGTGATGATATTGCTCCACAATGATACAAAAGATCGGGTAAGGTTTACAAGTTAAAAACAAAAGAGGAGAGAAGAATGTCAAATGCTGCAATGACCAAGCAAAGAGGGAGTCATGTCATTGTGCAATATGCTTTGCATGTGCAAGCCGTGCACTACGATATCTCTGCTATCTGCCATCATCTATGGGTGAAATTATTACGAGGAACTAGTCCACGCAATGCACTGCCCCTTCTTAAAATGCATGCAAAAATGTAGAGGAAGAGCAGTTAGATTGAAGATTGGGAAAATGAACAATAATAGTCGAGGCAAACTTGCCATGGTTAGCACGTTCGTATCTTAGGGGTCTCTTAAAATTTAAATTTTAGGAGTCATCAATTTAATCAAAGTATATTTTATTATTTTTATTCGAACATCAAATTAATTAGATATTTTTATTCGAAAGAAGTGATAAATCTTTTATTTTGTTAAAATAATCTGAAAAATTTTCATAAATACATTTTCTTCTAAAAAGGATGACTAATTATGTAAATTAGTTTGATAAACATAAAATGACATAAAAGTAAAATAACTAAAAAGGATATGACTAAAAAGAACTGATAAATCTTTTATTTTGTCCAAATCAGTTGATAAATAAACTTAAGATGACTAAGAAAGATATGGCTAATTATTGTATAATTATTATTTGTATCCTAACTTAAATAACTTATTTTAGTTATTTTAATATTAACAAATATTAGTAAAATAAATTATAAATTAATAAAATATTAAAAATAATAAAAAAGGTCATATGATATAAAAGAATAAGTATATTCATATAAATTAAAAATAATAATAAAATATTTGAAAATAAAATTTAAAACATTAGATATTGAATTTTAATTATTTATTATTATTATTAATTATACTGACTAAATACTTAAAATAATGTATGAACTTGATCAATGCACTACATACTATTTTATACATTAGTTTAAAGCGTGCCAAACGAAAAAATATAGCAACCATAACTTCAATTTTTTTAAGAAAAAACATATCATGATCGAAAAAAAAATAGAAAAGATATATCTCATTATGATTTGAGGGGAAATTCTGAAACTTAGGATTTGGTCTTATCTTGTTAACATGATCCAACGTGAATGCGAACAAAGAAGAACATGACAGTGCAAAGCAAAAGATTTCTATATCTGATGCTTAACAAGAACAAAAGAGAATAATTAATTATGTAACAGTGGTTAGAAGTTGGAGTCATGGTCAAGGTTTAATTGTTTAAAGGTCGGAGATCCACGAGCGACGGCAGAGGGGAGGGAATCACTTTATTAACAGCCTTATTAATAATTTAATTAAGTGATTGCCATTGATAAAAGAATCAGGAAAAATTAATTTTCTTGAAGTACGAAAATATATTATGTTAAAAACAACAATCCCTATGTGTAACACATTAATTACAGATACAATGTGATCTCTTATGTGAATATGAATGCAATTATTATTATTTTTATATATTTATATTTAGGATAAAACATGTATGGCGTGCACACAATAATTAATATGACTCTACCTTGTGTGCTTACCCTTTTTTATTTTGACTAAAATATTTACTTAAGAAAGCTTTTTCATTTTTCTATTATTTGATAGTATAAAATAAATTAGTTAATTATTTTTTTTCTATTGGCTTACGAGATAGAATAAATTTTAAGAAAAATAATTTATAATTTACAAGTAAACAAATTGTTATTCTCTTACATATCTTCATTTTTACCTTCACAAAATGATTTTTTATATTTAAAAGTCATATATCATATGTTATCATTATTTAAAAAATTATTATTATATTTTTATTATCTTTGAACGGAGCTTAATAAATAATGTAGATGTGCATTATATATGAGTTTAACAGATGTGTATCCTGTTGAAATATGATACATGATATATTCTATCTTTTAAATTATTATATTTGATATTCAGTTTAAAAAAAATATATTAAAGATCCTATTTTCTTAAAGTGCACTTTACGAATTAAGATGATTCAAAATATAAGAGATATTGATTATTCTATTTAAATAAGATACACTTTTATTAAATAAATTATATATATTTATTGTTGCCTACATATAACCACTATGATTAGCTCGTACTTTTTTTACTTGTATTTTGAAGTGTGGTTCTTATTTTGTTTACTTTGATAAAAAGTCATCCTTTTATTTAAAATATTTGAATAGTCATGCGCGCCGGAATACAAGAATACGACTACATATGAATAGAGTTATTTAAAAAATTCTTATTATAACTTTTTTCTCATCAAATCTCAAAATATAAATTTATAAATTTATTTCGAATTATCATCCTTCTATCAAATTTGATCCAGAATTTTATTAACTTCATTTTTAATCATTATAAAACTATATTTTTACTCTTTTTTAAATATAAAAATGTTATAAATAAAAATAATGATCATTATATTTCATATATTTTTTAATAATAATAATTAAATATTATTTATATCCTTAGAAAATAAGGGCAAAAATAATATTTTATAGTTATTAAAAAAATGTTAACAAAAGAATTTGATTAATAAATCGGAATAAGATCGTGAATTAAAATTTATGAATTTATAGTCAAGATGTGAGAATGGTGTTTGACCCGACTCGACCTGATTATTTTTGGGTTGGGTTGGTGGGTCACTATCTTGAATCGAGTCAAATCTGACCCGACCCGATTAATTTTGGATCGGGTAATGGGTTGAATGTCTAATCACCCAATAACTCAAAAATCGACCCGAATGACCAAAATTATAATATTACTATAATAAACATTATTAGTTAATACTAAAAATACTTATATTTTAATAATTTCAAAATTTTTTTATCACTAATTTATTTATTTTTAATAATATTTTTATTTATAATATTTTATAAAAAAATATTCATAAGATATGTGAAATAAAATTGGAGTCCAAAAAATTAATGGTTCAACTCAATGATCCGATGTGATCCAATATGAAATATTTTGGGTTGAGTTTTAATTATTTTTTATCTTAATCCGACTCAACCAGATCGATATTATTATTTTTAAGTTTGAGATCAAATTTTACCTCAAATCTGATTCAACCCGGCCCATTATCACCTCTGGTAATTTTCATTGGAGGAATCATCAACTTAAAGCTACATTTAGAGGTATAAAAAAGATCCAAAACAGATGGATCTTAGTCAAATATCTTGATTTTTTAAAAAATAAAAATTGAAATTATTTTCGTATAAAAAACTTCAAAAATTTGATTAGTCCCGCCTATATAAATATATATATATATATATATAATCAATTTAAATGACTAATAATATTGAAATGAATAGAAATATATTATGTTTACTTTTTTGTTATTTTAACATGTATAAATTAATGGACCAAAATTAATTACTGAGGAGGTGGCTGGATGACACAATATTAATCCTTCTAAAATTCTTTTTTTTTAACCCACTCGAGCCCTAATATTTAGGATTACTTATATCTGATTAATCTAAAATCGAGATAAAAATAAAACGATATTTCTCTCGCCAAATTGATGATTTTGAATCTCAAACTCAAATCTATTAGCTCTCAGTCTTTTAATTAAAAATACACCTCTATTATCCATATGTGCTAATGAAACTTAATTTCCTTCTAAAATTCTGTCATGAAGATAGAAGTTCCCTCTTTCTTCTATCATTCAATAGTACCTCCTTACAATCTTCCTAATCTAACTTTTTTTTTAACTTTAATGTCAGTCCACAAACATCAACTTCCTTAGCCGTCCTTCCAAGCCTACACCAACAATCGGAGGCTGGAGCATATTGAACACCAAATTAAAAAGACTGATTGGTTAACTATAGTTAACTTTACAAGTAAAGGCAAATGTTGCAACTTGCAAATACAAAAATCTTATTAGATTTTTTTATTAGCTGCAAATTTAATTTACTGCATTGAAAATTATGCTATAAATTCACAAATACTTGTAGTTACATCAAAAAATGAAACTATGAAAAAAATAAAATAATAGAAGAACAAAATAAAAAATAATAATTTTAAAACTTATATTTCACTTAATTAATTAATTATTTATTTATATATAAGAATATTTTATTCTATCTAATCACTTGCATCAAATTTTTAACTTTAATCAAACAACATAATTCATTTTTAAAATTTCATTTGCATATATCTAAATCAATAAAAAGTTAAAATTTTCAATTACAATCATTTACATTATGAATTTATAATTAGATCTTTTTCATTCCTCTTGAAACTATCACGAAATTTCATATCTACCCTTATTTTATAAAATCAAGCAAAAATAGATCTAAATTTCTCTAGATCGGACAATTTCATCCTAGAGTCCAATATTGAATTTACTAAAACTATTTCAATTTATTAAATTATTATTTGCAATTATAACTATAAAAAAATATCCTCCCTCTCCCTTTTCTCTCTCTCTTCGTCGGCGTGTGAGCTTTCCTCTCCTCAGTTGTCTCTCTTCTCTCTCTTAAGTGAGCTTGGCTGCATGCGAAGGCGAGCGATGCTCATCGCGCATGAGAGCTCACGCACTAGCGAGTCGCACATGGCAAGAAGAGAGTGAGATAGAAGAGAGTGTGCGGGAGAGAAGAGTAAAAGATAGAGAATGAAGAGAGAAAGAGAGAGAAGAGAGTCAAATAATTGTTTTAGTTACGGGGGTAAAAATATAATTTAATAATTTAAAATAATTTTAATAAATTCAAGATTAGATTTGGATAATATTGGTTAATCAAGAAAGTTTAAAATTATTTTTGCTCTATTTTATAGGTTAGAAGCAGATTTAAAATTTTGCAATAATTTAAGAAGAAAAATAAAAATATTTTTTTTATAATTACATCGAATCAAACTATCTCTAAACTTTGAACCAGTCCAGCATTAGTGTAGATTAGCATATCCATTAATTTGATATTTGAACAAAAGTCAATAAATAAATTTGAATAGAATTGATAACTACAAAAAATAAGCTAAAATATATAGACTTTTCAACTAGAGACATAAAGTTACTTATATTTAAAGATTTTTCAAATATGAATTAAGAATTTCTTGTCGAACTAAAAAAAGTAAACTTGAAACTTGAAACTCAAACTTCATTATCATGAGATATTATTTTTCAAATATGAAATAAGGGTTTCCTGTCCAATTATTACATGATTTCATGCACTTTTATTTTTACCTTTCCTCTTTCTTGACGCCCATTGTCTCTCCATTATATACACGCGCGCGCGCGCGCGCGCACACACACATATATATATATATATATATATATATATATATATATGTATATGTATATATGAGGATTCAAACACAAGAGAGTGTTTATAATTTTATTTCAATTCTTTTTGTTTTACAAAAAATGCAGTGCCTAAATGATATCAGTTGTTTAATTTGATGAAAACGTTAGTCTCATTTTGTGGTATTTGATAACTAAACATAGATTGGTTAATATAAAATTACTTTGATGTTTTAAAGACCAACTTTACTTTTCTTCATATAAATTTATAAATCATAATCCACAAAAGAATTATTTTTAAAAATATATTTTTTGTAAAAAAATATCATTTTTTTTATATATCTTTAATGGATTTAATGAGGGTGTACCCTACTTAAATAGGGTATGCCATGTACCATACCGTCAGATCTAAGAACTATGATCAGAAAAAATCGTTCGATTCGATTAAAAAACTAGGTGGTTCAGATATTATTCGGATAAAAAAAAATCCGGTTCGATTAGTGGATCCAGAGGAGACAACAAGTGAGAAGCGTTCGGATAAAAAGAAACTAGCATGGCGAGCAAGGAGGTGGTGCATCGAGCAGGCGGTGGTTCTGCGACGACGCAGGGTCATTGCGGCGACATTGCGACGAGTAGCGGAGCAGGGCACGTCGAGCAGGTCGCGAGGAGGAGAGAGCACGACACGTCGAGCAGGCAACGCATAACGTGTCGAGGAGGAGACAACATGCGAGAAAGGCATCGATCGTGCCCTATTTTGAGGGAGAGATAAAATGCCTGTTTCAGATATTTTTTTAATTGAATAGGACGTGAACCATCTAATTTTTTAATGGAATCGAATAAATTTTCTTTGATTGTAGATATTAAATCTGACGATTTCAAATGCAAGATACATGATATACTCTAGCGAGTTTTGCATTATCCCTCTTAACGTTGCTGGTCATCCCAACTCTATTAGCTATCGAAAGCCGTACATAAGTAGGATACACTTTCGTTAAATTCATTTTTAATATTATGATCATGTTGTAGTGAACTATGCATTTTCAACGGTTAGATAATTTTCAACTACAAAAAGTACCACTAAAGCAATGTAAGATAGATTAGCGATTAGTAAGCTGAAAAACGTTTAAAGGATTTTTTTGTTAACATTATCTTCTTTATTGCCATAGTTATAATATTATCTGTTCGGTCAGTGTATTTAGGGGTGTTCACGGGTCGGGTTTGACCCGACCCGACCCCAAACCCGACCCAAACCGCCCAGTTTTGGTCGGGTCGGTTTGGGTCGGGCAACATGTGTTTGGGTCTAAAAAACCAACCCGACCCGAACATGAATGGGTCGGGTCGGTTTGGGTCGGATTCACGGTTTACCCGTGTTAAAGTTATATGTGACTGGAGGCTCGTGAAATAACTTCGACAAATAACGGGTAATATTTTTGACACCTTCAGAGAGTTATGTGCAAATAGTAAGAAATGCATATGACAAGAAAAGCTTTCTTTTTAAGAACAAAACTATCCAGGAATGAGACTAAACAATACACTCGAGTAATAAAAAAAATATACCTGGCCAAGTTTAATTTCACCTCTCTTTGGATTGTATAGAACATGGATATTACAAATAACAACTTGGTTAACTTGTCTTGATTCATCCAAGCTGCACAAAGATGATATGTGCTTATGATACACTATAAATGTTGGTGTAAACTGTCAAAGAATCCAGCAGTAAAGGTGTTGGATCACAGAACACAATGACTGATACTAGGCCAAGCATTAGACTAGAAGGAAGTCCACACAAGTTTTTTTAATATACCTCTCAGGGAATGTTGGAGATTCACTCTGAATATTGGCATGAATCTTTGACTGCCCAAAAAGAAAAGACAGGAAAAGGAATGTTTATTAAATTGACATTAATATAAATATATGATATTCATCGCAAGAACCGACCAGACTGCAACATACTAGACATTTTTTTTGAAGAAACATACTAGACATTTTGAAATAGCAAGTAGTCAAGTCCTTACAGCAAAGACATACTTCAAAGAGCCGAACATTTATAAACATTTCAATATATAAGATAAAAAGAGTAATTTATTTCGACAATGCCATAAGAAGAATTGGCAGTTTTGTTAGTTAACATTTCACGAAGAAAGCTAAGACTCTATTATTTGTACTGCATAAGCAACGACTTGTGTATTCTGGATCAAGGTGCAATGAAGGAACCAATCATAGAGTTTAGGAATTTTCCAGTGTCACGAAATATCTTGAGGAAGATTCAAGAATGTCTTTTTTTTTTTACAGGAATTCAAGAATATCTTCTGCCAGGTATTGGTAATAAACACTTGACATTTCATTTTTTTCATGCGTAAAAGTCAAATTGAATCAACTGTTAACAGCAGGATACACATTGTGCATAATAAACAAGAATCCTCCAGACTCTACCCATGAAGATTGACTGTTCTATCCAAAAACATATTACCTGTAGCTGTAACTTGTTAAAATAACAATTGCATAAAGTTTTCATCAAAGCTAAGATCAAAAGGGATGTCGCATCTTAGGTTTAGAGCTATAATCAATCTTTTACTGCATAATCATGTACTATTAGAATTACAAAGTAGAATGAAGCATGTTAAATAAAATGCTATAAAGACAACAAAAGACCAAGGATGTGAATGGCATGAACTCATATCCAGTGTTCTTTCATATTTGATGCTGAAAAGTGTATCTAAAACACAAAGCATATACTTCTAAGATCTGACATATAAATCACTCTCTTTTAAGCCAAAAAAA
>LTAE01005723.1:0-27592 GCA_001647135.1 Pontederia paniculata | reverse complement strand
GCCTCCATATATTTATTCCTCCTTTAATGTTGGCCGACCGCTTCATATGCTTAGGACGACCACTGTACACATGTAGTTCTTCTGATATATCTTCCGTGTGCACAGGTCGTCCATTCCTTCAACTCAGGTCGACCTATCAATTCTGAACTTGAACATATCCTGTTATAGAAATCAGCTCAACAAGTTCATCAGTATAGACTAAGTTTCCTTACAAATTTGTGATCATCAAAACACTCTCTGGATCCTAGATTCAACAGATGTTGTTTCAGGACATGAGATACGATCCTGATGCTTTTCTAGGATATTGTCATTCTCTGATGTTGTTCCAGGTTAGATAGTAGGTATGAACCCCTGATGTTGTTCTAGGAGAGAAGATGTATACCTTTGTACTGGGGAGGCTTAGATCATATTGTTTGACCAATGATCATTATTATAGTACACAAGCCTAATTTAATATCATCTTGATTATTCATACTAATGATTGTTACTTATGTTATGTATTTGATGCCATACATACTGAACGTTTTATGCTAATAGGATATCATTTCTCCTGTGTTGAATTTCAGAGGTAACTAGGCTATGGTAGATTCTTGATGTTGGTGGTGTGTGATAGTTGATGCTCGTGGTGGATCATGTCTGCACATGGATGGCATCTGAGTCTCTTTTAGTATTAGGTCTCTTTATCTTTGAATAATTGAGTTGTATGACAATCTGCGAAGATATTGAACTCCCTGTTATTGAGAGACATGCAGACTCAGAGTTGACTATCTTTCGTATTTTTATCTATTGAACATTTTAGTCATTCCAATCTTATTTCATTTTCTTATATCTATTCCACAATTTTTTATTGACTAGTCAAATGGTCAAAACATTAAGTCAGGGTAACGTCCCCCAGGTTCACATCTTTACCACGTGGCGGGGTGTGAGTTTGGAGGCATTACAATATCAATGACATAATTAATCTCAAAATAAATAATTAAAATTAAGAGGAGAAATGGTTAATATGAATTACTTTAACTCATTAACCAACTGAAGCATGAAATCCATCCTCATTGGAATATTATTTGTTAATAATATATATGTCAATTAAAATATTATTAACCTACATTCAACTATAACCTGATTTTCCGTGTATAATTGAGATATCTTTGTTCAAGCAAGGCAGACACAGCTTTTACCTAACTTTTGTGCGCCAATTACAAGAGTAACTATACATGCATATAAAGAAGAAAAAACTATTATAACACCCAAGGGAAAAAATTAAATAATAATTATTGTAAAATGTAACAGCCAAGAAATTTAATTTTTCATTCAAAACTTAAACTAAAATATTAATGATCATAACAATCCATTAATTACCTTTAAATCTCTCCTTATTAATTTTCTCTCTCGACCTCTTTTTTTTTCTTCTTCTTCCCTCTCCCCCACACGGATCTTCTTTTTTTCTCTCTTCTCTTCCTCTCTCTCGATTCCTATTGAAGCCTTTTTTGTTTATCATCTCACGGCAACACCGGAGGATGCTGTGACCTCGAGACATCGAACTAATAAAAGACGAGGGAAGGTTGAGGACGAAGGAAGGAATCCGAGAATATAAATAAAAATTAACAAGGTGTGTTGAACGAATCCAAATAATAAATTGAATTTATGTTAGATTAAATAAAATGAAAAAAAATAATCTAATATCCTATTCCAGTGTTTGATTCATATATTTTGTCAAATTATGCACGATCATCGTACTCAATTTATTTATTTATTTATTTTTGTCCTCTTTCTGCTGGTTGATTGTTTAAAAAAAAGAAATAAATGAATATTTATTGTGTGATATTTCTTGAATGTAAACCACACATCACCGTGACTATTTTTCTTCTGCCGTGAATGTGTATGAATAGAATACAAGTTCTGTGAACGTATATGAATGGGACAAGGGTGATTCTATATCCTCCTAAAAATTCTCTTAATAATCTTTCTAACCCCTCACAATGGCATGGGTGATAATTTCATCAACTTTTACTATTATTTATTTTATATGTGTATTAGAAGGATTTTTAGAAGGATAGAGCATTTTTCATGGGACAATACCTGACTTGCACTTTGAATCATGATTGCTATTTGTCTTTTATGTTATATTTCACCTTGTTGCTAAGTTATAGGTAACGATGTAATCATTCTTTGCTTATTTGACCAAAGTCATGCTTGAAGAGACAACAAATAATAATAATTGTTTTTTTCTTCTTATGCATCTTTTCCGATTTATGCATATGTATAAAATTATATAAATATATAGATTAGATAAAGTAAAAGATGTAACAATGCTACAGGGATTGTTGCTCAACACTACGATCGATTAGTTTACATATGAACTTTTATTATTTTATATGATATGTCATATTTTATTTAATTAAATCATATTTATATTAAAATGATACAAAACGGGTGTCATTCTCATTCTAAATTGAGAAATAAGTATTTATTAATTTAGATTAGTATTAGTGTTCTGATTTTAATTATATTATTATTCTTATGATGATTCGAATGATAATTATCTCTGATTGGGCCTAAATGATATGAGTATCATCCTTATAATATTATTTCTTATTTTTAAATAAGATATATTTGCATGGTTATTAATGATTAGATTTTATATATGAACTTTTATTATTTTTATATGATACTGTCATATTTTATTTAATTAAATCCTCTTTATATTAAAATGATACAAACGTGTGTCATTCTCATTCTAATTTGAGAAATAAGTATTTATTAATTTAGATTAGTATTATTGTTCTGATTTTAATTATATTATTATTTTATGATTATTCGAATGATAATTATCTCTGGTTGGGCCTAAATGATATGAGTGTCATCCTTATAATATTATTTCTTATTTTTGAATAAGATATATTTGCAAGTTTATTAATGATTAGATTTTATAATTAGTATGGTTGACTTTTATAATTTCTCTTAATGATTTTTTTTAAAATTAGAGTCACTCAATGCCCCTATCATTTTTTTATTGAGTTTCCTCAATCAATCAAAAATAAAGATAGTAAATAGACTACAAGATAAAAATATAAAATTGAGGGACACCATGGTATTCCTAATGCATCATTGTTATTGTTCATTGATGAGGACTTCACCGAAGGCGTGTAATTCGTCCTTTCCTAAAGAGGGCAATTGTCGTGGCTTAATTCCTTGTAAGCAGGAACTTGGGCTACGATTTCAAGTTCTGATGGTGGGATTCCACTTCGGATGCTGTCAAATAATTCATGTTTGGCAGAATTCACCGGAACCAAGCTCAGGTTCCAATTTCAAAAGTGGCGTAAAGGAGCAACCAAAACCTATTATTTTTTCTGCGACATTAATAACCAACCCCAAATATTTAAAACAAAGCAAACTCTACAAATCTTGAGAAGTGTTTCATTCAATCCTGAACAACTTATTTGAAAAGATAATAACTAATAGAGCAAATATATTACCCGTAAGATAAATAATAGTAGTGTGGTTTTTGGTTGGACACACACACTCCTCCTTGATTTTGGTGCAGTTCAAACATTCCTCTCCCTTCAAGAACAACATTGTCCCTAAGGTTAAACTTGGAAATTATTGACACACTAGTTCCAAAGTTGCTGCATCTTCCATGGTAGAAATTTTCAACATACAAGAGTCGCATGAGCACTACCACTTTCTCCAACAAAACTACACAGCTTTACATCCACGAAACCATGATCGCCATAAGGAGCCAAGTTCTAACCATCTCACAATTTGCATGACAACAAAGACAAATGAAAGGCGGGATGAATATTAGATTTATCAAACAATGTGAGATGATAAACGACAGCTCCCGCTCGCGCTGCAATCTAAAAAGGCTAGCAATCTTTTAACACACACTTTGAGAAATGGATTTCAACCTGAATGGTTGCAACTTTAGATTGACCCAATCTCTTACTTCAATTACCTACTCATGTCGACCTTTATTTATCCACTCTTTCATAATCTAATCATGAGTCCTCAAAATCATGTCTACCTTTCGTATTACAAAGGATCCAATCTCATAAAAAGCAAAAAATATGTGGTAATGGTCCATACATTGCTTCAAAGGGCATAATTCCAATATAAACCTGATAGGAGATGTTATACCATAATTTGACCCAAGCTAATTACTCTCACATTGCTTCAAGTGTCGATTGACAAAGCAACGTCAAGGTACTGCTCCAAACATCGTTTCACCACCTTGGTTTGTCCATCTGACTCTGGATGATATGTTGTGTTCATCTGAAGTTGAGTACCGTGGATCCTTGAAAATCCCCTCTAAGAAAAGCTCAAAAAATTATCACGACAAGACACAATAAATATGTTCTCTTTAATAAGGTCGCCTCGACCGGGCTTAGTGGCAAGCCATGTAAGCGGATGACCAGTTGCATGAAAAATAGCTATAATCTAAAGCCGAGAATGGATAAGGAAGAGTCTTGAAGTGTGCATATTTAGATGCGTGAATTGCAACCACTTGTATAACATCATATCCTTCGAGTTAGGCAAGCCCTTTGATGTGCAACGTGCTGATTGGGAAAAAAAGCTTGGAACATTCCCAAAACACACCCACCACTTGGTAAAGTGCCCTTATGAAGAAGCTATGACTTCTTTAACTTACCTTTGACTAATTGACTAGTCCACATCATGGACACATTTCAGAAGTCAACAATTTAAACTAAAACTCTATAAAATAGTCTAACCATATAAAATAATCTATTATATGGTTCAATGAAAAAAAAGAATGACTAATAAAAGTTCACTATACTCTAGTGCAAAATAGATTCAATTCAATCTAGACTAATCAAGTGCAAGTCACCACATCACGACCATCGGCATCTTATATGACATCACCTCTTCATTATCCTATTCACTTGTAGGATCAAAAGCAAGTAAGGTAATTCTCCCATGAGCGATGAAGCTCAATATGTAAAAAAAATAAAAATAAACAATAGGAAAAAAACATATATGAAAACATATTAAAGAAGAACAAATTCATAATCAATAAATTCACCTTATGTATTCACATTGCTTCCTCTCTTCTCCTTACAATATCATTACTATTTTAATGCAAGCACAACAATTATAATAACATCACATTGTTCAAGTTCAATTCTTTCATTACTTTACATCTTTTCTTTCATTGTCATTGATTCATCAATGGCATGAATATCAATTGCATCTATCTCAAAATGTTCATAGTATTTCTTGTTCAATATATTAAAGCCACCTTTAACTTAGGATCATCTTAATTATTCTCTATTTATCTTGTCCTATATTATTCAATCATTTCAATCAATAATGAGAATTCATCAATCATGAAGGTCATTTGTTTTAATCATGATGCCATTAAGGTTAGCTAGGCCTTCGGATTTTTCTTTGACCTAATAAACTATGGACCTTGAAGGAACTCTTAGCTCCCAAAAAAACTAACTATTACGCCATGTATTGGGTCCATTATCAATTCATCGGAAACCAACTCATACCCTTTATCGATAAATTCAATCACATGTATTGTTCATTTCAAATCCTAATTAAACCTTGGACATAATATCTTTTCTAGGTTATGACTCATACAATCATTATTAATCAGGCAGTAGGATGAATCAATAAATATAATAAAGTTTAAGAAGGGAATTTTTCACACATCATCAGTAAGGGAACACAGATCGTGTTAGAATAGGACACAATGGGGTTTCCATGCATTTTAAGTACTTGGTTAATATTTGATAGGACGACATGTGTCGGAATGAGATACAATCTATGTCATGTAGCTTTTGGTCCAATCTTGGCGCAGCCAATTCAGGGTGATCGAGTTCGCATTTCATTACGTATGTGTTCATAATTTATATCAAACGGGTCTAACAAATATGTCGGATTCTAACGTGGCCCATTTTCTAGGATTAGGTTTTTTGTCCATGATGTGCATCAAAGGGCGATGGGTCCGTTTCCTACTTGACGTCGTTCGGTAAAGATGATCTATGTTGGAAAATAACATAGTCCATGTCCGATTTTAAGGTTTGAGTTTTGTGTCAAACCATCTTTGACACGAAGTACACGGTCCACATCAAGGGACAACCCATTTTGTTTCCCATTGCCTCAGTGTTGTTTGTTGGACATGACCCACATCCTAATAGACGCGATCATTCTTGTAACATCAAAGACAAATGATATCATGAGGGACGCAGTCTGCGTTTGGCTCCCATCAATTATAACTTTGGTGTAAACGACTTAATCTACTTTCAACATCTATTGTTGTTGATAATCGTCTTCTTCACCTCTAATCCACTAGATGAGAGAGAGATGCTTGTGCTAGACGAGGGGAGAAAATAATGAGGCCAGGTAGTCCAAGGGTTTTTGGATAAGTTTGAAACGGAATCATATTCAAAATCCTAATTTATTTGTCAGTTGGAGCAACATGACTCGCGTCATAATCGAACATGGTCCATTTTTCTCTTTCATCCGAAGTTTTCGTAGCTTAGTACAACACAACCCGCAAAACCTAAAATGGTTCGTGTTGACCCTTTTTCTTTCTTATTTTTGTTTAAATTTGTGGTGTTAATTATAAACTCCTTAACAATAAATTTGTCCTCAAATTTAGTCCTTGGATCTATTAATCTATTGTTCGGAATTTCATTTCTTTATGAGGGAATACTATATCACTTATATTTGGAATAACCTCCTTGGAAATAAACTATATTTCTAGTATGTAAGTTGAGTTCAGGGAGTGTACCTAGAGTGTCGTAGATGTGTCTTTCGGATTCTGCCATCATACCACACACTATGCCTACTAGTGCAAGGTTAGGAGGGCCTGTTTCTCTTCGGGTATCTTGATCCCTCATCCTTCGGTGCTAGCATTCTCTAAAAAATTGACCATGCTTCCAGCAGTTGATGCAAAAACTATAATAGCATACGTCAGTAAGGGCACTAGTCGTTCGAGTACTAAAGTGCATGAGTAAGATTGTGGATCTCACGAGGACTATCTAATTCCTATTCTCTAATCTCAATTAGTTATTTGAGAGATTAAAATATTCGAATGTAAAATTTATAAAAATCAATCCTATAAGAATTTAGAGATAAGACATAGAGATATAAAATATGAGGAGAAATAGGGAACCCTCGTCTAAACCACATATTTTATGGATCCTATCATAGATACTAATGAACATGAACAAATGATAAAGTGGAGAACCCTCAACCTATGTAACTCACCAATATCTCAGGCTTGATTTATCTATCGTACAAATAAAAAGTAAGAATGAACACTCTCAGTTCTTAATCCTAACCAATTATTAAACAAGACACAATTAAATCAGTTTCCTCTCAGTTAAGAGCTCTTTCGATTTCTTCTTAGTTGACTACAGAATCCAAAGGTTCTTTCAATTTCTCTCAGGTTATGATATTCATGTAAGCAATAAGAGCAAACATGAAATATTATCAAAAATTCAAATTATATTAATTAAAAAGATCCATATAATAAAGTTCAAAATAAATCAAACATAAAAATGAGATTTCAAAGTTCTTCTCAAGACTAACTAGAAAATAAATTAAAATACATAACTAAAGAGTAAAGAATGTCGCTTGCAGATCTCTTGCGATTTCCCGTGCAAAACTCTGAACTCTAAACCTTCAAAGTCTTCTCCTCTTCTCTTCCCTTATGCGTAAACTTATCTTTTCTTGGCCTCCAAAAGTCTCTTTGATATGATGATAATGATCAAAAGATGATCGGTCGATCCATAACTCCCTTCTAGGTGTCTTATTTATAGGTTCTAGAATGTCTCCCTAGGATTTGGAATTGATACATGGACATTTTGCAGTGGCAACCGATTTCATGACTGATGCATACATATTATAACATGTTTTTAGGCTTGCATTAGTGATGCATTCTAAATACACTAGCAAGCCCACTAGTCGTTCAAGTAATATAATGATAAAGAGTAAGGATGTCGAACGCACGAGGACTAATGTAACCTGATCTTATGTAATTTTAGAGTAATAGAGAAAATATCAAATTAAGAAAAGAAAAGATAAAATTTCAAAGATGAGGTTAGATGAGATCAAATCGAATAAAGTTTGAAGATTCAGGACACTATTTCACCACTAAATCAGATTGAATCAGAATTATGCACAAATTGCTTCTATGATGGATTAAGTTTTGCTTAAGATGCGATCCCCTAAACAGGTTGACACATCCTTTTCATGTCATTTTCTTAGTATTTTGCATATGTTCATGCATGATTTTCACTTTATTTTATTATATTTTGTTTATGAGTCAGAAACTACCCGTGTGTTCTCTGTTGGTGATTTTCACGTAAAAGAACTACAGAACCTCGAAGAATTCAAATAGAAGATCGAAGCACCATTAGTTTTTTTATGAATCAAGTAGAACACGGGCCGCATATGTAGTTTGTATCAAAACATGTCGTGTTAGGCACTATGACGAAGAACTTCAAAATGTTTCACAACACGACCGAGTTCATGTCACGTCCGCCCTAGTCGCGCTCCTAACCGTGTTCCACGTGAAAACAACTATTTCGTCCACTCAGATGATGTCATGTGTCACCAATGATGTCAAAATAGTCTATGTTCCAAACTGTTTACGACTCCAACTCCAACCAGAGGGACGCGTGTTGTTTTACTTGTCAATGTTTGTCGTGTTATCACAAGATATGATGGTTCGGCAAATCAGATGACTCTCCATTACAACGTGGTGTAGAAGAAATAAACTTTTGATTTGAACCATCCGATTTAGGGCTCTCACCTCAGCTTTTTCCCTATAAATAGAGCCACTTGTAACCCTAGAGGGGTATCTTATCATCTCTCACTCAGAATTTCTCTGTAAAAGTTTTTGAAGCCCTGGTGTGGAGAAAAGGAGACCTGATGTCAAATTCCTATAGAATCTATGTTATTTTAGTTTTCTTTTCTTTTAATCTTAGTTAATTGTGTTAGGGAAAGAATTCTATTGAAATTCGTTCATGTTTTGGATTATTTTTATTCTGCAATATAAGATGCCTTGCAATAAACTTTATATACCTAATTGACTTTGAGTATTTCATTAACATTAATCGTGAGATATTATTATTTAATTTACTCTCGTTAAATCATGTTTTTATATTTTAATAGAATACTATTTTCGCAAGAATAATAAGAACCATTTCGCCTTCTATGTGAGCCGTGTTTTCTCTGCGCGACTCATTTTGCGGTCTATTTTTTGAATATAATATTGATTTATTGAGGAACGTGGTCTTGATCTTGATCGACGTGGTCATCTTCGAAAGCCGTGTTTTAAAATTTGTCGAGACGCGGTCCATTTTCGGACGCGACGCGGGCTGTATTTTTTGTGTTCATTTTGATTGATGTAAGGGTTTATGTCTATCTGGTTTCGAAATTCATAGATGGCCGATTCATATTCACTCGAGAGAGGCCTAAAGATATAGGATTATATCTCGATGCATTTTAACTTAATTGATTTGGGATTAATGTGGTTTGCATCTTCCTAAGTTAAATTTTGATTAAAATAGTTAGGTCATTCGAGAGGAGTCCTATAATATTAAATCAATCCTTCCAACATTAATATTCAGAAATATTTTAATTGATTAAATCCAAGAGAAGACGGTGATGATATAGAATTATAATCCTAACCAATTTATCAAATTAAAGTTTTCAAAAAATCATAATCTCATCTCTAATCTTATCTTATCTCATCTAATATCTTCTTTTCTTTTCTTTTCTTTTCAAAAAATAATTTTCAAAACTCTTCTTTTCAAGTTTTCAGATAAGATTTCAGGTTTTAAAATTCATTAGTCCCTATGGGATCAACAACTCATATTCACTCTTTTTATTTGTGCGATCAGTATACTTACTGCTTTTTTACGCGTGTGATTTTTCGCATCACAGGTGCTATCACCTATCCTAGGTTTAAATTTACTGAGTATCTTCAAATGAATCCACCCAAGCAAATTTTAATCTAAGATGCTTTAACGATGCAAAAACTTATATTGTCAGCCGCTTAATCAAGTTCAGCTTAACAAACCACACAATCTAGAATCTCCCATGAGTAAACACATTGTGACACAAATTGTTGTGACTTAAATTCAATGATCAGTTTCTCTTGCACTTAGAAGAATAACATTGATTACACTAAATAGTCAATAATCAAGTTGAACGATCACCATGCAGAGAAAAAGTAGTAAGAAAGACAATCATGTTCTAAAAGAAATAATTTACTAAACTCAATCTAAACTAGGGTTCATAAACTTCGTAACACATATAACTAAACAAAGAAATAGTTCCCGATAAAAGAAATTAAACTCAAGATTTCAGTAGAAGTTCTTCAATATCTTGCTCTAGATTTGCCTTAGAAAAATTAGAATTTCACTCAAGGGGCCTGGATAGATCTTCACCTCCAACCTCTCTTTGGCTTTAAGCCTGTAGAATATCTTATCTCTCCCTCTAGCCTCTTTTTTTTTATCTCATCTTATACCCCTTTTCCAAATTTAGGGTTTCATAGGGATTGCGCAATAGCCTCCTGATCAAAACTACTTCTCGGTCAACGGTTGTGATGAAATCCTCATAAAACCTCTTTTAAATCTTCAAAAACATCTTTCAATCAAGACTCTAGGGTCTCAAATCAGATAGACATCTTCTTGACCGTCGAATCTTATCAAATCTGTGAAAATATCAGCTTTCGTCAATCGTGACAGCTCGTGATGATATCACGGCCCATAAGTATATCGTTCTTCAGGGCATCTCAAGTCGTCACAGCCTATGATAATCTGTCACAGTCCATAACTCAGGCATTGAATGGAATTGCATCTTGATCTCTTCTTCTCTCATGGCCAGTTATTTTCTTCATGGCTCGTAATGTTGAACTTCACAATAATCAGTCGTTGTTGTCGAAGTCGTGATACATGGTGCCTGATTAGCAAAAACCTGTGTTGTGTGTGTGATGTGAGAGGCACCCAGTTCCAGAGTTCAAGGTGTGACATCTTTGGACCTAGGGGCAACCGAATAGAGATAACTTATCAACAAGTTTTAAAATATAACCTAAACACACAGCTCCAATAGTAAGTATACGATCTTTCTTGTAGTATTTTAGGATCGAATCCACAGGAAAATCAGACTTTCATGGTTCAACTACTTTATCCTACCATGAACCAATTTAAAAGAGGGAAAATATTGTGCAGAAAATTGGATGAAATGCAACTTGGATCTGAAAAAGAAAATAAAACAAAATATTTTTGGTGTCTTTAAGATTTAAATGAAGCAGGAGCAAAACAAACGCGAAGGAAGATGAATCACTCAAATATGGGAAATAGTCGAGACATGGAAATCATTTTCGAACTCTAATTGCTAACGAACACATGAAGCTCAAACAATGGTGACCTTGGATATTAAGATAACAAGCCCAACTACCCTCATAGTCAAGGCGTGCACTCAAATCCCCTAAATCTTTTCACATGCAATCTCTCGAGACAATGGATAACTTTTCTCCTTCAACTATAGGTATCCGTTTGAACCTTTTGGCCACGCATGAATCCTTGTAATAAAGGGGTTTTCCCTCTCGGTCTCAACTCCGTGAAGATGGAATGAAAATCACATCCCTTAAAGCCCTACTCCCCTCTCGGATTCTTGTAGTGCCCTTGCAACATATCCTTCCCTCTCGGGACAGGGTTGCAACAAAGACGCGAAGAACAATACAACTAAAAGATAACATGAACATGAACTACACACTATTTCTTCTCGATGAAAGGGTATCTCCTCTCGAATCTTACCCTCCATCGAGAATAGGATAACAAGTAGCTTACAACATCAAGAACAACACATGTAAAAGCACATTATACACGAGAAGATTGGAAAGTCAAATGAAAATATTAAATCAGTAAAAGAGTAGTTCAAAACAACAAATAGTTTTCTCAAATCATCCCATCTTCAGACTCAAACATTTAGCCTGTCACAGCCATTACACACATCATGCAAGAGTTTACACATGAATCCATCACAGGAAATTAGCAGAAATAACAATTACAAGTACTTCACGATACTCCCCACAAATCTCTTGTTCTTCATTGATGAAATATGGCATCAACCAACACTAAACTTTGCCTCCAAATCTCTCCTTCAGCTCTGGTTCTCTTCTTCTTCTTCTCTAAGCTCCAATGGCGGTGCCTCCTTCCTCCTCTCGGATCCGGAATCCACCTCCTTATTGAAATCTGAAATACATCATATAAAAAATGCCAACTCTGGATCTCTCCTCAGTTGGAAAACCTTCAAACTCTCTCCAATGGTGGCTCCATTCCTCTCAGAAGTGGGAACTCCTTCTTCGTTGTCATCTCACTTCTTTTTATCCTCCATCTATCTTCCAATCAACCCATGCCACTCTTGTAAATAATGCCTAGAAACAACCAAGGAATCTACTGCATTTGTACCTAAAAGTGGCAAAAGAATCTGCAGGAATTGGTTGCAGTTTTGTCTTCAAGCAGTCTTTGGTAGATAATGACATCAAGGTGTGAACATATGTGTAGGTGCCCCCTGGTCCAATGTCTGTGTCCAGATGTAAATTTCCCTCGCTAGGTTCCATGGTGGTCCTCCCCTATCCTTTTGACACTATCCTTTGTCATTTCTTGGAAGAGATCCCCAAGAATATGGCAAAGAAATCTTCTAATGATATGTCGTTACAACTTGTCTTTTGTGTATTTTATCTGGTAGCAATGTCAAGGTGTGAATCTGCACAGGATGCCCCTAGGTCCGATGTTCATGCAAAAGTGTAAGTCGACCTCTGCTAAATCCCTGCAGCAAAATCAAACGTAATCCACTCATAATCCCACTAAAAAGAGTTTATGGTATATAAAAATACATTTATAGACAGGAGATTTCAAAAAGATGCAAAAGTCATGAAAATGTATGATGATGTGTGAAATAAAGATTCTAATTCTATGGTAAAAATGTGACTTTGCATATAGAATTTAGGGCTAAATTTCCTATCATCATTGATGCTCCGTGATATATGACTTCACGACCCGTAATATGGTGTTACAGCGCGTGATATATATTATGATCAAAATGGCTCCTGTTGTAAGGGTCATAACATAAGCATAACGGTCGTGATTTCTTCTCTTACGCCTCGTAACGAACAATCATGGCCTGTAGCGGTCTTGATTGAAGTTGCCATGCTCCTTTGTAGAGTTCGTGATATGCGCGTACTGGCCCATGATGAACTTCCCTTCAGCATATCTTACTTCATCACGGCCCATAATGTCTCCTAAATGTTGATTTCCTCTTCTTGAACATCCTTTTTCGATAATCCGGTGATTCTAGCCCTTCCTTAGCCTCTCCAAGTGATTTTCTACAAAATATACATCAAACAAAAGTAGATTTCGGACTTAAAACAATATGAACAAATAAAGATAAAAAAAGATGCATACTATGTCAAAATAGCTCAAAATCATGCCTAATGCATTTCCTAAAACATGTTGTAAAATGCATGCATCAATTAGGCATAATTTTAAGACATTTCAGGCATGCATCTTTTTTTGTTCTTATTTGTTTATATTTCTTCGAGTCCAAAATCTACTTATGTTCGATGTTTATTTTGCAGAAAAACACGTGAAGAGGTGAAGGGAAGTTTAGGAGAGGTTAAACATTGAAAAGGAGTCCATTCAAGAGACAACAGTTCAACAATTATAGGACTTCACGGGCCATTACGTGCATTACAGGCCATGACGAAGACATGGAAGCTGCATACCAACATATTATGAGCCGTAAGAAAGCATCAAGACCTCGACAACGAGCATCATATCAACTTACCGATTATTACGGGTCGTGACAAGTGTCACGGGCCATAACACGCAAGGTCACGACCGTAATCATGGATGTTACGACTTGAGCAACACTACACTATTCAACATACAAGAAGTAACGGGTCATGATCACCATAACCGGTCATGATATGCATTATGGGTCGTGAGAAAAAGAAATTGGAAAATTCAAACCTATTCAATTCCCGAGTAATGGGTCGTGGTATTTTATTACGGACAATGATGACCTAAAGTATTATGCAGAATTGACACTTACTGGTCGTGAAATCTTGACACATGACATGACGAAGTTGTAGAAATGAATATTTGCATAATTTTAATAGAATTTGAAGGCCAGAAGAATTCTTATATGATCTTAAGCCTTGAAGGAAGATTTGAGATAATTTTCTAAAGATTTTGAAAGTGTTTTGATTGGATTTCATCACAATCGCTGATCGAAAGACAAGTCTAATCAGAGGGTTCATATGCAAGTTGTTGCACCATCTCCAAACCCTACAAAACCCTAGTTGGAAGCTGAGGGGTATAAGAAGATTTTCTAGAAACTTGAGGAGGCATGCTAGGATCTGTCAACTAGGGCATTGAAGCCAAGAATAAGAGATTATATCATAGGGTTGTCGAAGAGGATCTTGAGTGGTGCATTAGTTAAGAAGGTCGTTCAGAGTCTACTGGAAATTTAGAATAGTAATCTCGTGATCTACTTTATTGTTGGGATGAAATATTTGTTGTTTCAAGATGATTTATTTAGCTTTTATCCTCTGTAATATTTATTGTTGGTTTTAATACTTAAGAACTTATACAATTTTCATGATTAATATGAATTGTTTCTTCATGAACATGATTGCCAGAGATTTTTTATTACATCTAGTTGATCATTAACTATGTCGTGTGGTCAATTCTTATATGCAATTCATGTCCTACCACTCTGATCTGTTAAGGAGGTTATAGTTTGTGATATGTTAAGTCAACCTGTTAAGGGTGATTTGATAGTTTAGGGAAACATTTTACTGCATCTTGTGTTAACTTTCTGAGGGTAGACCCGTTAAGGAGTATATTTTGAATTGTTTTATCATAGGATAGTTGACTTAATCCATTAAGGAAATTCATAATTGAAGTGTCCCTAACCATCATAAGATACAAGAGTTTGTTGTTACATGATTTATGATTGTCATAGGGATTTATAAGTGTTAATCCTAATCTTTATCGTCGTACAGATGCTAGTAATAATCATCCATTATCATTGTTAATAACCATTTTAATTATTTCTATTTTCTAAAGAAAAAACAAATCTTGAAACATATGTTGTCTCCTAATAACCTCTAAGGTTAGATAGTTAATCTTTCTTCCTCGTGGGATCGATAACTTTGTACTCGTTACATTATATTACTTGAACAATTAGTGCATTTGCTAGCATGTATTTTTCGCATCAAGTTTTTGGCGCCGTTGCAGGGGAATTGAGTTTTATGTTACTTTGAGACTTTTTCTATTTTCTCTTTTACTTGTGGTTGTGCAATTTTCAGAATAATTTTTATCATAGGCCATCAATTCTGGAGGAATCGAACCGAAATAGTCGACGATATACTAGAAGTTCAAGTGAACCATTGAACTTTGATCTTGAGATTGAAAGATTCATTCGTCTACTGAAGAAAACAGTAGCAATGATGGACAATCAAAACATCGAGTAGATAGCGGATAATGAAGAGGAAATTGAAATGACGATGAGGGATTATGTTGCATCGAAGCATACGAATGTTGAATATGGAATAACGCTCCCAGCCATAAATGCCAACAACTCTAAGATCAACCTAGCAATATAAAAATTATTCAATCATCACAATTTGACAGAGCATTTAATTAAAGCCCTCGCGGTCATCTGATTCCTGAACATTTGTAGCACTTTAAAGTGCAACAGTGTCTCGATGGACGCAATTTGCTTACATTTATTTCTATTTTCTCTGCATGATAAAGCTTTCACTTGACTTAAGACTTTACCTGCAGGAACAATGAGGACTTGGGTGCAACTGGTGGAGAAGTTCATTAACAAGTATTGCCCACCTCAAAAGGTCGCAAAGCTAAGAAATTAACTTTGATCCTTCAGGCAAGACGACGACAAGATGTTGCTTGAGGCTTGGGATCGATTTAAGGAACTCCTTGCTGGGGTGATTGACAATCGGATTCCTTTGTTGGAGCTGCTAGAAGATTTCTACAATGGATTATGCCAAAGCGATAAGGACAAGCTGGATGCCTCAACTAGAGGCACGATCATAGGCAAGAAATATCCTAACAAAATGTATGATCTTATCGAAGACGTGTCACTCAATTCCTGGAGAACTAAATGATCAATTTTGAAGAAAGGAGTCCGCAATGTGACTAATGATGGAGTAGTGGCTCGGCTGAAGTCACTCAACAAAAGCTTCTATATGTTTATGTACATGGACAATCTGAACGACACTAGTGGATTACCAAGCATAGAGATCCCCGAAGGCAATTTTATCTAAAAAAATATATTTGAAAATGCTAACTTTGTTTCCAATTCATTTGCAAGGAATCAACCTTTAGGAAATAACTACAACCCGAATTGGAGGAACCACCCAAATTTTTCGTGGTGACAAAACCCGAGGAAACAACCTCCACAGGGTGGATACTAGAGGCAACAATTTCAGCCCTCCAATACCCATCACATGTAGAAAATAGAGTCAACTTGGAGGAGCTAATGACAAGGTTCATGTCAACTATGGAGACCAAGATAAACAATAATGATGCATCCATATGAAACTTTGAAATTAAAATTGGATAAATAGAAAAATCATTGATTGAACGCACACCAGGAACTCTCCCGAGCAACACCGAAAAGAATTCTGCCATCCTCCAAAAACCTTAATCAACAAGGAGGTAAAAGTCAAGCTAATGACTACAAATTAGAATTACTATGTCTCAACGCTACCTATGTAGTTAGATTTTTCTCTTTCTTGAGTTGTCTTAGAATCCTAGTCAAGTCATCAAGGCATCTGATAGCCCTCCACACATGAGTTACACACACTATTTAGTGCCAAAGCGATCTCACGGACCATGATACACCTTCACGAGTTGTGAGAACCCATTTAATGGTCTGTTAAACATCATCACGGGTGTTATAGAGTCGACATTACTGAAAACTAGACTGTCACGGGGCGTGATATCCTATCACAACCCGTAAATCACATAATTCTCTTTGTACCATCCACATATAACGTGTTGTACACCTATTATAAACTCAAGTTGACAGTTGTACAAAACTAATCCACGTAGGCATGAGTTGTATAATGTAATGAGCTGGAGGTAGTTAATATAGTTAGATATAAAAGGGAAGTTAATGTAATAGTTTGAGATGTTTTAGAAATAACTTTTTTTGCACTTTTACCTCCAATCTTTTGGTGTAATCATTCTTGTAGCTTCCATTTTTCTTAATATGGTATCAGAGCAGGAGATATTGGAATGACCAGAAGATTGCAGTGATCATATCAAAGATGATAGCAGAGATTAGATTAAAAGATAGCAGTGATCAGATCATATCAAAGTCCTCCTTCATGCCAAGAACAAGAGTTTGATCTTATATACCTTTCTCTAGAATAGAGTTCTTGATTTCTGAGATTGAAGAACATCATATTCTGCAAGGGATTTGTTTGAATTGGATTATTTCTTGATCAAGAACAGATTTGTTTTCAATTCCTCTTGAATTGTTTGTTCAGATTTTTGTAAAAGTTTTTTCTCCAAAATAGGCTTTTTCATTTTGTTCAAGAATGGCTCAAGAAATAGGTAGCATATCAACTGGAGATGTAAGTAGAGGTGTGATTATCATAGATCAACATCATCCTTTGTTTCTATACAATTCAGATGGATCAGGAACACCCATGGTCTCTTTCCAATTGACTGGGGTAGAAAATTATGCTGTGTGGAGCAAAGCCATGAGAATTTCTATCTTGGGAAAGAACAATTGGGGTTTATAGATAGTTCATGCACTCGAGATTCTGTAGATGATACTCTTAAACCAATTTGGTTAGAGTTTATGCAATAGTTTTATCTTGGATCATGAATTTTGTTCTGAGAGAATGACTGAGTGGAGTTGTCTATTCTACTAATGCTCGCCTGGTTTGGTCTGATCTAAAAGAAAGATTTGATAAACAACATTGTACTACAATTTTTCAGCTGTTAAAAGGAATTTGTACCTTCAACCAAGAGAACATGACAATAGCATCATGTTTTAACAAGTTAAAATATTTCTGGGATGAATTGTCTGCTATTGTAAAGATTCCTTCATGTTCTTGTGAGAAATCTGTCAAGTATGTTCAATTCAATCATGATATGCATTTATATCAATTTCTCATTGGATTGAATAAAACATATGCTCAAATAAGGAGTTAGATACTTCTTATGACACTTTTGCCTTCAGTTAATCAAGCATACTCTATGTTAATGCAAGAAGCAAGTCAAAGATGATTTAATTTAGGAATATCACATATAATCCCTTTTGAATCAGCAACACTTTATTCTTCTAAGCCTAAGAAAAATTGGAATATATCATGTAATCATTGTCATATGAAAGGACTTGAAAGGAGAACTTGCTACAAGTTAATCGGATATCCAACGGATTATAAATTCAAGAAGAAGCAAGTTAAGCAAAATATTTCAGCAAACAATATATCATTTGCTGAAACTTCAGAATCAACTACTACTAGACCACTTCTAGCTCCAGTTTTTACCTCAGAGCAATATAAGCATATTCTAAAATTCATTAATAAAGAATCTCAAATGGAAGATAAGGTGAATCTGACAGATATTTCTCTGGCCTTGAATACAATTAAAAAAATTAAAGGATGGATATTAGATACCTGGGCAACTAATCACATGTGTTCAAAAGTAGAATTATTACATGATGTTAATACGAGAACACCTCCTCATTTTGTCATAATGCCTGATGGTAGCACATCAAAGTTTTCTCATATAGGTTGCTATGAGATTTTTTCAAAGAAGATGCTTCATAATGTGTTATATGTGGTAGATTTTAAAGTCAACCTTCTTTCTGTTTCAAAATTAAATAAGGAGTTGAATTGCTCAATAAGTTTTCCCTCAAATTTTGTGTCTTATAGGACATCTCCAATGGGAAGGTGATGGGGGTTGGTAGAGAGAAGGAAGGACTTTACAGGCAGAGGATGATAGTTCTGTTGATTTTCAAAATCCTTCCAAAGCTAATGCTAGTCATTTGTCTTCTTCTTGTTCTTCTTTTGTACCTGAAAAACATAATTCGTGTACACTTTGGCATCAAAGACTTGGACATGCATATTTTTCCAAGCTTAGACTCTTATCTTCAATAGCTAAATTTGTTTCAGTAACTGAACTTTTATATTGTCATGTTTGTCCACTTGCAAAACAACATAGACTACATTTTCCTAATAGTGAAAATCATGCTGCAAATCCTTTTTCCTTGATGCATATGGATCTATGGGGTCCCTATAGTCATCCAACACATGATCAACAAAGATTCTTCCTTACAATAGTAGATGACCATACAAGATATACTTTTTTTTTGTTCAAGTATAAGAGTGATACTTTCAGCTACCTCCAACAATTTGTAGCATATGTTAAAATTCAATTTCTGGTTTTATTCAAAAGATTCGATATGATAATGGATCAGAATTTTTCAATCACCAATAAAATAATATTCACTCTACTTTAGGCGTTGTTCATGAGAGTAGTTGTGTTAATTCTCCATAGCAAAATGGAGTAGTTGAAAGGAAACATAGGCATCTACTTGAAGTAGCTAGAGCCTTGAGGTTTCAATATAATATTCCTATATATTTTTGGATGTATCCAAACAGCAACCTATTTAATAGATATCCCATTCATATATTACATGGTGTGTCACCTTATGAACAAGTGTTTCATAAGCCACCACAATATGATCATCTAAGGGTTTTTGGATGCCAAGCTTTTGCAATAGATACCAATGTACAGGATAAGTTTGTAGCACGAGCAATCCCTTCTGTTTTGATATTCTTTCACACAAAAGGGTTATAAGCTTCTCAATCTCAAGACCAAAAAAATGTTCATAAACCGAGATGTCAATTTTAATTAACATATCTTTCCATTCCAGAAACATTCTGTTGCAACAATCAACAATTCTGAATTTTTTTTTCCAAGTATCAGAAATGAATTCGGTTCATATGTCATAGAATCTGATAATCTACCATCTACACAAATCAACAATGAGGATCATTTTGATACTCACAACAACAATAATTAAAATATTCCTGATATTCAATCCTTTGATAGTCATTCTGATACTCCATTAAATCTAGAAATACTTCTAGACATACATTTACCTACTTCTTCATCTTTGCCTTGTCCATCTCTGTCATAAGATGATATGACTACACCAGTTGAGGAATGGATAAGAAGGTCAACAAGCCAAAACTAGACCTCCTATGTGGCATAAAGATTATGCTCTCTCTACTATGTCATCCACTTCTCATCAAGGAGATAAAAAAAAGGTAAGACATTGTATACAATTGCTAACTATGTATCCTATGACCATCTATCTTCAAAATATCAATGTTTCCTAACATCAATTTATGAAGCAAAAGAGCTAGTTTTATATGAAGAAGCAAAAACAAATGGACATTGGATCCAGGAAATGAAGGAGGAAATAAAAGCACTAGAGGATAACAAAACTTGGAAGTTGGTCACCTTACCAATAGAAAAAAAGGCAATAAGGTGCAAATGGGTGTATAAAACAAATAACTTGTAAATGGCACTTTAGATAAGTACAAAGCAAGGCTTGTGGCAAAGGGATATAATCAGTAAAAGGGAATTGATTATATTTTCATGGCCACTATATCAAATGGATGTAAACAATGCATTCTTGCAAGGGGATCTCAACGAAGAGGTTTATATGGAGTTACCCCAATTCTTCACAAATTCAGAAAATAAAAGTTTAGTTTGCAAATTGGAAAAATCCCTTTATGAATTAAAACAAGCAAGTCGACAATGGAATTGTAAGTTGACATCTACACTTATTCTAAATGGATATTCTCAAAGCAAGAATGACTATCATTGTTTATAAAAAGGATTGGAAACAAGTTGGTTGTACTTTTAGTATATGTGGATGATATACTAATTACAGGGAATGATATTGAGTTGATCAAAAAAGTAAAAGAAGTCTTGAAGAGTAGTTTTAAAATAAAGGATTTAGGTGAAATGAAGTACTTCATAGGCATTGAGGTGGAAAGACCAGAGAAAGGTATAGTACTCAACCAAAGGAAATATGCACTTGAGCTGATTTCTAAAGTAGACTTATCAGGAGCTAAACCTTCTAAACACCTCTAGAAGTGAATACAAAATTTGCCACTAAAGAGTATGATGATTTGATCAAAGTCAACACAGAGGATAAATTGCTCAAAAATCCTTAAGTGTATCAAAGATTAATTGGACATTTGTTATACCTAACAATGACAAGACCAGATATTATTTTTTCTATACAAACGTTAAGTCAGTTTATGCATGCACCAAAGGAGTCACACTCAGAAGCTGCAAAGCGAGTCATTCGTTATAGTAAAGAGAAACTAGGATATGGTAAATTCTTTTCTGTAGATTAAGATATGCAAATCAAATCCTTTTGTGATTCAAATTGGGCATCTTGCTTAATTACAAGGAGATTGGTGACAGGATATTGTGTTAAACTTGGAGAAAATCTGATTTCTTAGAAAATAATAGAATACAATATCTAGGTCCTCAGCTGAAGCAGAATATATGAGCATGGCAGCAACTATTTCTAAAATAGTATGGATTAGAGTCGTCCTTAAAGATTTGGGTCTGAATTGTTTAAAGTCAGCACAATTGTTTTGTGACAATAAGGCAATCATCCAAATTGCTTAAATCCAATGTTTCATAAGAGGACTAAGAATATAAATCTTGATTGTCATTTTGTGAGAAGATAATATTCAAGATAAGATTTTGTAGCCACTACACATCTCCTCAATTGAACAATTGGCGGAAGTCATGACTAAGAGTCTTGGATCTTCCCAACATGAAAAGTTGGTTAGCAAATTAGGAATGTTAAACATTCACAGATCTGTCAACTTGGCATGGGATGTTAGAAAGCCAAGTTGATAGTTGTACATAACTAATCCGCTTAGGCATGAGTTGTATGATGTAATGAGTTGGAGATAGTTAATACAGTTAGCTATAAAAGAGAGGTTGATGTAATAGTTTGAGATTGTTTTAGAAATGAAATTTTCTGCACTTTTACCTCCAATCTTCTAGTGTGATCATTCTTGTAGCTTCCATTTTTCTTAATAACACCCCGTCACAGACCCGACAGGGACACCACTTTCTGACCCAATGACATACCGAGTTGTATCATATGGTCACGACTCATAAACTTGAATGGTGGATTTAGAAGCTTACCTATCACGAGGCATGATACCCCGTCATGGGCTTGGCAATGAGACCATTCCCTAACCAAATGATATCACAGGTTGTGACATGAAGTAACGACCCATGAAACTGAGTGTTGGAACAAAAACTGATAAGTAATGAGGCGTGACTTATCATCGCCACCTCAGCAGTGGGATCATTTGCAAGCAACTATATTGTCACGATCCATCATCATATATCATGGGCCATAAGTCAGTAATCAAAATCCATCACCAAAGAATACCCGACTCACAACTTGTATACACTCATCATGACCCTCTAAATACATTGTTACTTGTGTTGCCATGGGCTGTAACAACTCATAATAGCTCATAAGTTCCTATAGTCATATCTAAAACCCCGGCTTCAGCCTGATTCATCACCCGACATACTGATATCATCTAACAGATGTCACGTGCCATAATTAGTTACTGACATGTTAACCACATGCAAGCACCACTCCATCATGACCTGTTATTGAACATCATGGGTTGTAAGTCGCCAGTTGGAGTTTGGCAGAAGCCTAGTCATGCACGAGTCATGACCTCTATCACGACCGAGCTCACATTTCAATTATTTGACATTACGGGTCGTTGCCTTCATAACAGGCCACAATGAATATGAGATTAATACACCCAACCCTCGTAACCACCAACCAACTACATTTAATGCATATCACGACTCACGACAAAACCTCACAGCCCACAAGACAATCAACACCCTCATTTAACGACGCCATAATTTCACTTGACGCCTCACAACAATCATCACGACCCACGAAGACCCAACATTAATACCCATAATACCTCATAAAGCCCCATGACGCGATCGATTAATATCTCCTTTAATTGCCCTGCACACTCTCGGATTTCACGGTCGCAACATCTCACATGGTGCCTCATAACGCCCCACAACTACCATTACGACTCTATTAACAAAATAGATGTTATCGGCTATATATACTCACCCTTGTTGCAGGTATTTCTTTCATCTTGTGTAGATCCGACAACATTTGTTTCCACCACTAGTAATCGCTCAATCATATCTGACGAACGTCTCTACTGCAAGCACATTCTGTCGTCTTTTCCTACAGCCTACGTATGTCGGCAATCCAAAAATGAGTGGGCACCCCTCTGACACACACACCTTCGACCTTGCAATTGGCCGCAACGCCTGTCATCTCCCCCATCTCTGGCATCACAGAATTTGTCAGACGACACGTCCATCACGACCTGTTACAATCTATAATGGTCCGTGAAATAGTGAAGTCTCCAGTCCATTGCGACCGTCATCCTGTAACACGAGTCGCTACACCATTTGTCACAGACTGCAATATATGTTACGCCCCGTGACCTCTTGAAGCATCGAAGACTTGTTGTTGATACGGCCGTTACTTCGTTCTTACGGGCCGCAACCTCCATCATCATGGTCCACAACTATGGGCACGACCCGTGACCCTATATCGAGCATCTTCAACAGTGCTGCAATGAACATTACTCCCTTCTTACAAGCCGCAACTCTTCATGTCATGGGTCATAAATCGTAGTCATGACCTGTGACTCGCTGAGGAAGAAGGATATTTTGCTCATGTTGAGCCGTGACAGCACCTCACGCCCCGCAACTTCACTCCTTATGACCCGTAATACCAGTAATGGGACGTAACAACTATAGCGAGCTTTAGTCATCTGAAACAAATGAAGATTCCAACACGTCGTGCCTAGCCGAAACTAGATATTGAAGATGTACCTCCAACAATAGCTTGAAAACTCATATCACAACATATAAAGAGGATATTCAAGAAGATAAATCATCGAGCATGAGAAGGTGTCCTTGGTCTCCTTCCGGTTGGACCTACCAGATTTTTACACGATGCAATGATGGTGGACTACAACCTATGAGATTTTGTATATATGTTGTTTTGACAACATTGGCCAGGACTTCTTCATCCGTCAGTGGTGGCCTACCTATGAGGCTATCTCACTCGAATTCCTTAGTTCTTTCGAATTCAAGAATGCTACTGGCAAGAGGAGGCCATCTTATATCTTCCGGCACTTCAATACCAAGTTCTCGCTCTCTTTGACTGAAAACAATGCCATCTACCAGTTTCCATACGAGGGCCACATGCGCATCCCAAAGGAGTTTGATGCTGGAAATTACAGGTAGAGGATCACTAGGGCAGACCATCTTAACTAACAGGTGGTCAAGAGCATGCTGATACAAAATTTAAGTGTTCTGTTAAGTGCACAAAATTATGTCAGATACTATTTTTGGAAGGGACGACAACGATGACTCAGTGACTGAACTCGAGCTATTCTTCATCTAATGTATGGCCACTCACACACTTGTGAATGTGGGGACATTACCGGCATGCACCATCCAGAAGACATCTAAGAAAGACAAGGGGACGATCGTGATCGACGCTCTCATCACCCCTATTGCACACCACTTAAAGCTGGACTTGGAGGATATCAACTCGGTAGACGACACTGCATTCATGGACCAACGCATTATCCAAGCTATGAAGCTTGGGGAAGGAAGAGGTTCGGAGGTGAGACGATTTTCTATTTCAAAGACTTTGACATGGTTCTTCCTTGTGCTAAGACGGAGCACTTCGATCCGTCCAATGAATGCAACTGAATCCTACTACCAATCGATGCCCCCACAGTAGTTGTCGATCATTCCACCTCACCGAGCACCAGAGCCTTCACACTCCTAGCAGCCTTCTTACATGGATGTTGATCCAATCAGTGTTCATGTTGCCTACGATTTTTCTACTATGCATTTTATACTGACCACTGTGGAAGGAGACATCCGAGACATCCATGATCGCTAGGAGAGGATGGAGTCTATGGTCCGACGCATGCATGATTATCATGTTGACCAGGGCCATTATTCTGGACAACATTACTACTATCCTCCGCCACCACCACTACAGACTCAAGAGTAGACTAGGTCGTGTCTATTTTCTTTATACTCTTTTCTATCATTGTCGCGTCAGTTTGTGTTTTGTTTCATGCATTTGTACCCTCCCTTTGGTTGGGCCAAAACATTAAGGACATCATTCAGTTTAAGCTTGGGGGAGTTGCATTAGCATGCATCATATTTGTTTTTCGCCTATGTACCACATATTTGCTTTATGTATTGCATTCTCATCCTATTGAAAATCCACAAAAAGTGGGAAAAAAACTAAAAACCCAAAAACACCATTCATTTTGTCTCATGACTTGGAGTTAAACTCTTATGAAGTAATGTTCAAGGACACCTTGTTAGATAACGAAATTCAAATGCTTTCATATTATCATTTATCGCCTTAGTATTGGGAAATGATGAAATATTGTTTGTTGCCAATTAGATGTATGGATACTTAGACGACAATTTCTTGTTCATGTTTTCTATGTTCTATTCATAGTGTTGATAATAATTACCTCTTTATTGAACATTTAAGTGTGGATTGAGCTTAATTCTAATATGAGAATTGAAAAACTATGTGTTGTAATAAAGTAGTTGAGAAGGTTCTGACATGTGCTATCTAGAACCTTTGGGGGTTCGGGAATTAGATTCGTAGAGATTCATGTCTGGTGACCTGAGACCAATTGGTCTAGGATCCATTGATCGAAATCCTGTTACATGGGTTCCATTGTGCAATATGGAGAAGCACACTAATAGCCTAATCGCTGATGAGATTCGAAACCTTCACTCATAACTTTGGAGTGTTCGGGCAAGTAAGCTTGAGGGGTGCTTCACAACTTGTTGCCCTAAGGCTATTTGGTTTTGGGAATCATTAATTGAAAGCCCGTTACATGGACCTCCTTGTGCAATCTTGTTTGAAGGCTAAAATAAAAAAAAAATTATAGAGAAGAATGAGTTTGAGAATTTAAATGTTATACCAAGCTTAGTATACACTTGTGTTTTCAATATTGATGTTCTTTTTTTATACACTATTCATTTATATATGTTAAATATGGACTTGAAAGTTTTAAATTTGTTTTAAGTACCAAAAATCTATGCGGCTGAGAATTTTGGAAAGTGAAAAGATGCTTTGGCGATGATTGTGTAAACTATGCGCATAAGAAAAGTAGTCGTTCTGTAGAGTGGAAACAATGATTGAATTCTTTATATGCTGAGTTTTGCTTTAAACTTTGCTTGAGGACAAGCAAACTTCCAAACTTGGGGGAGTTTGATGCACGCATATTAACATGTGTTTAGGCTTGCATTAGGTATGATTTTAAGTCATTTCAACATCACATGCATCTATTATTGGTTCTTATTTGTTTACATTTCTCTGAGTCTAAAATGTACTCATGTTTATTTTGCAGAAAAAACACTTAAAGAGATGAAGGAAACTTTAGGAGAGGTTAAACATTGAGAAGGAGTCCATTCAAGAGGTAACAATTCGACAATTATAGGACTTCACGGGCCGTTACGTGCATTACAGGTCTAATAAAAACATGACAGGCAACATATTATGAGCCATAAAAAAAAACCTCACGACCTCGACAACGAGCAGCATATAAACTTACGAGGTCATTACTGGTCATGACAAGCATTACGGGTAACACGCAAGGTTACGACTGCAATCATGGACATTACGACCTGAGCAGCAACGCATTTTTCAGCATACAGGAAGTAACGGGTTGTGATCACCATAAACGGGCCGTGATACGAATTATGGGTCTTGAGAAGAAGAAATTGGAAAATCCAGACCTATTCAATGCTTCTAGTGCACTTGCTACCAATATATTGTCACTAATGAATTTTTCACATCAATGACCCGTAAGTGATATGTAGTACACGTGAATCAGTTGATCGTCAATGTTGTCACGTCGTGAATCCAGTTTAACATCCATTAAGTTGTTAACCATTGTATGTTGCGGTCTTTTGTCACGACCATGAGAAAAATTATCGTGGGCACAAAATCATATTATGTCGTGAATTACACTTCTCTATAACACCCATGAAATGCAACTTCGCCCCCGTGAGATTACTGGTTATGGAGACATGACTCATCCATCTACTTCCACCCCCTCTTGGATTGATATTTTATTTGTTTTCTTTTT
The DNA here is from genome assembly GCA_001647135.1 of Pontederia paniculata. Taxonomy (NCBI): domain Eukaryota; kingdom Viridiplantae; phylum Streptophyta; class Magnoliopsida; order Commelinales; family Pontederiaceae; genus Pontederia; species Pontederia paniculata. Next base: position 243 of record LTAE01005723.1, on the reverse strand, counting down.
AAATCTTTGGAGTGAAATGGCAAAACTGATCCTAATTAAAAAAAATCTTTCTTTGTGATGCGAAGTGTGGGGTAAGATAGATGATGACCACAGGTTAGGGAGTTAACCAGGATCGATCTTCCATATAAAATTGTTCTTCACTTCAACTTTTACTATTTATAAACCTATGCACACTCCTATTACCGCAAGTATACGGTAATCGTCGAGTACTTTAGGTGTCGATCCACTAGGACACTTTGCTTT
>LTAE01005722.1:0-27595 GCA_001647135.1 Pontederia paniculata | reverse complement strand
TGTGTCGTGGTGGAAGAGAGCCGCGCGAGCCGCGACTAGCCGAGAGAAAGAGGGATCACAACTTAGGGCATCAGCCGGTTTTTTTTTGGGATTTTTTTTCGGCTAAAAAAATCGGCGGCTCAAGAGAAACCGCCGGTTCGCCAGTCGAACTCGGTTTTTGACCGAGTTTGACCGGCTCAATCCGGCTCAAATGCAAGGCCAGGTCTCAATAGAGCCAAGACTCGGTTTTACCCCAGGATACCGGTCCGACCGGTCCGGGTTTAACAACATTGTGTCGAGCTATTCAACTAAATAGACACAACGACATATTGGCGAACAACTTAAAAAAATGGATGATTTATATCAACAACTTATAAGAATGCGTCAATGAATGGAACAATAAATGCAACAACAATTGCAAAAGCAGATGAAATAAGTTGAATGAGCGAGAAAAAAAAATAAAAAAGATAAAACATATGACGAATAGGCAAGCAGATGATAACGAAGATATAGATGAAACAACAACCTACAAAATTGATTTTTAAAATTTTAATTTATTTAATTATTTGAAACAAATGTAGACAAGGTCAAGCCAATCTCAGTTTGAGATGAACTTTGAGACAAACTTATTTTAAATTTAAGTAGTTACATGTTTGAATAAAAGAGCTGATAATATCAATAAGTAATTGGAAAATTTATTAAAATAAATTTTGACAAAGATGCTCTTGAAATTATATAATAATATTATTAAAATAATATGGATAAAAAAGTAATATAGTTGGTTAAAAATAAGAAACAATTTTAAAAAAGTAGGAGGACCTTACTTATTTTTTTAACTTATAAGTTGTTACCCTAAAAATTTATAAGTATAATTTTTTATTTATCAAACATGTAGATATTTACCGAATATTAACTAAGGGCCTGTTTGACTTAATTGATAAAAAATACCTGATAAATAATAATGCTGATAAATATTTTAAGTGCTGATACTTATTTTAAAATATAAGTAGTTATATGTTTGAATAAAAATATTGATAATATCAATAAGTAATTACAATATTTGTTAAAATGAATATTTACTAAAATACCTTTAAAGTTATATGATAATGATATTAACAAATGTGGATAAAAGAGTAATATAATTGATTAAAATTAATAAGCCAATAATTTTAAAAATAAGCAGGAGAGACCCTATTTATTTATTTATTTTTTAACTTATAAGTAGTTACCTAATCTCTTATAAGTATAATTTTTTAGTTATCAAACATAATTTTTTTTAAAATTTATTTATAAATAATTTTAACTTACTTATAAACTTAGCCAAACATACTTTTACATAGTCCCGAATTATATAAAGAGATTTTTTAAGATTGCCATATGAAAATAGTAAAAGTTTTGCCAGTTCACTTCAGAAATGGGTTAACAATGTCGGCCCATTAAGCAGACATGATGACTTGGACTCGCCCCGTCCTTCCATCCATAAAGCCGCCGTCCGGCCCATTAAAGAGGTAATGATACTTCGTTGTAGTACTGTCTTTTTTTAGCAGCGAGACGAGACGTTTCCACTCCACGCCACGGAGGAATGACATGAACAACGAATCCTCCCCTTTCTCCTTGCTGTTCCACGAACAGAGTAAGAAAAAAGAGCGATTTGTGCCTTCACGCAAAGCTCGAATAGATTTGAGTTCGAATGGAACTAACTTTGTTCATGCAAGGCAACGAGGCATTTGCTTGAATTGGTAAACATCGAACTGGGGAATTGGAATTTGGAATTGGATTCCACAGAGAAGAAGTAGAGACGAATCATCGCCTGCTCTGTTCGTTCAGAAACAACCAGGTTTGCAGTATATATATGATATTGATTGATAGTAATTGGATTCAAGATGTAAAGCGGCACCGCCTCCGGTTCTGATAGATCACTCTGCAAATCTTCTTCCCCTTCCTCTTCCGCATCGAATTTTCTTGCTTGCAAAGAACCGGATACGTAGGTAGTAATGGAGCTGGGTCGATTCCTTCTCTTTGATCTCTCGTTCCTTTTTCTTTTTTTTTTTTTTTTTTTGGCTAAAAAGTTGCTTTCTTGCTCCTCAGGAGGACCTGCAGCGAACAAGTCAACGGCGGAGGACGGCGCAGCTGGGAAGAGGAGGCCAATGAGCTCGAGGTAAACGAAGGAGACGGAATTGGGCGGCTCGGTGGAGATGGGGGTGAAGAGGGTGGGGAAGTACGAGGTGGGCAGGACCATTGGGGAAGGCACCTTTGCCAAGGTCAAGTTTGCCGTGAACACCGACACTGGAGAGAACGTCGCCATGAAGATCCTAGCCAAGTCCACCATCCTCAAGCACAAGATGGTGCATCAGGTCGTGTTCTTCTTCTCTTTCAATCTCCATCTTACCCCACGAAGAAGTTTGGATTGGTTGCGAACAAGTAGTGCCTGATCATGACTTTATTACCACTTTGGAAGTGCAAATGAAACATTTTTAGTATTTCAGATGTAGGAGGATGTCTAGTTTTCAAAACAATACATGAAACCATCACGTATGTGCATTGATCTGGTCTGGAAACTTTGTGCTTCAAATTGCTGAGATGCTGACAAGGCTCTTGTTTGTAATAAGAGTGTCACGGTGCTCTTATTTGTTTCCAAGTAGTCACTCACTAACTCCAAGTTTGTGAAGAGAAAAAAGAAAAAGAAAAAAATCTAACTTCATGATACTGGCAACAAAGTTGATCTGTTGCTGTTCATTTTCCGTAAAAAGAAGAGGAACGCCATCGAACCATTCCCTAAACCCTACTTTGTAGGCAATTAGGCATATGATTTTACATTCAATATCAGAGAGGTCTTGTGTACCTAGTTAAGGGCAATTAAGTTGATCCATAGTAAATGTATAAAAGATGCAGTTTTTGTTTTGAGAGGAAAGGCAATCCTTGTTAATAGGATGTAAACTCTTTAATACTACTTCAGGGACTAACGTTTCTCAAGGAAGCTTCTAAACACTTGTAATATTTATTCTTTTCTTCCTACACTATATATATGCTTCTACTGCTGCCTTATAAGTTTGTTCTGCACCCAGATAAAGAGGGAAATATCCATAATGAAGATTGTCAGGCATCCATACATAGTGAGGCTACATGAGGTATTGTACTTTCAACAATTAATTGAAATTGCAAATGCTAGTATCTTCTGTTAATTTTCAGTTATTTCAAGAGCTTTCCATCAAAACCATCTTGAGTTTATCTGTTCCCATGGTGTTTCTCATAACTGCCTTTGGATTGTTTTATCAGGTTTTGGCAAGCACGACAAAGATATATATCATCCTAGAATTGATCACTGGTGGTGAATTATTTGATAAAATAGTAAGACCAGCCTTACCCTTTCAATGTTAAAGTTGTTTTATAAATATTGTCACTTGGTACATGTGTTCTCAATATCAGCCTTCATGTTAAAAATGTACCTCTTTGACCAAGGTTTCTATATTCGAGGAAGAGAAAAATACCTTGAAATATTTATTGATAAAGGAAAGACAACTTGTGCACATAGGATGATAAAAAAAAGAGGGTAGAATTACGATGATCAAGAAGAGGAATACATGTGGTGAGCAAGGTCTAGGAGGTTAAAGACTTTTGATGACAAGTTGTTAGAATTAACCCCTCAAGCTAAGGTTGTTTCATTGACGAAAAATAATATCCAAATCTTTGATGCTAAAAGAAGCCAAAAGACATAACACCTTTTAGCAGGTTGATGCAACAAAAAAAGAGAGGATACATATCTCTATTTATGAAGCTTTTATAGAGTATCTGGGTGATCTGTTTTAAATCTGTTGAATTGCACGTGTGGGTTAACTCGTTAGATGACCTTACTATTTTGGAAGAACTTGTTCCTTTTTGTAGTTGTTTGCATATGTTGGGTAATTGAAGAAGTTTTTTGTTATTTGTTTTGATTGCAAATACTATTTCGTTGGAGAATATTTGCTGATTTGGGTCGAATTCGTATTCATCTGATTGATCTCAAGTCTTGCTAAATCCTTCCACCTTTCCAACACTTCATAATTTCTTAAGATTATGTTATGTTTTTTTGAGGGAAAAGAAGGATGACTAGCAAGTTGGTAGTCATCCAGAATTCCATTGTCGAAAAAGAGTAACCATACAAAGATTTAGATCCTCGGCGAGAGGAGAGTAAAAAAATGCTAAAACAAAGATGGAGAAAATGGAGAAAAAAAAAATAGAGGAGCTGCCAAAAGAGCACGGAAGCAACATATAGTCAATGCCAAAAAAAACTGAAAACGCCTTAGTCACCACTAAGCGTCTGGTAGTGCCTAATGATGTTGACAGCATAGCATCTCTCGGCCCTGAAAATTGTGTTGTTCCTTTAAGATTACGTTATGTGTATGCCTGTAGGCTGTAATTTTGATGCATACGTCATTTACTTCATGAACAATCTAGACCTTGATAGCTTACTACCTTCTAAAAGTTTGAACTAATATTATGAAGAAAGGACTTTTCTTTAGAGGAGAAAGGATGCTTACTGAGGTGTACAGTTTTCCTTTTCTTCTAGTAATTCTGTGCATCGATTTACAGGTCCACAAAGGTAAACTCCCTGAGAATGAATGTAGACGATATTTTCAGCAAATTGTTGATGCAACTGACTATTGTCACAGTAAGGGTGTTTACCATAGAGATCTGAAGGTGGTTATATAACATTTTTCTATATGAATTTCATGATTATTTTTCAGATCTTGATGATTGTTTACATGTGTAGCCTGAAAATCTTCTTCTTGATTTCCGAGGAAATGTCAAAGTTTCAGATTTTGGACTTAGTGCACTGCCTCAAAAAGTAAGCCCTTGATCATCACAATGACATTTAATAACTCATGTTATCTCTGTTGCTCTAACTTTTTTTTTTTGTTTAATTTCAGGGAGTTGATCTACTTCATACAACATGTGGAACCCCTAACTATGTTGCTCCTGAGGTATGCTTCAACATATAACTTTTGGTTTTGGATTTGTCTTAACTTTTTAGGTCATCAACTATTGTATAAACTGATCTTGGTCATATTATTCAATATTGCCGCTTGATCGTGAATAGGGCATGATGCGAAATACTTATAACATTTATAGCCAATCGCAAGCGATTCGCTAACCAACTTTTAGCACATGGATACATCTATTGATTCCAACTTTATTGACATTGGTTTGGTACCTTTAATGTAATTGATCACAAAGTTTTATTATCGGTATTAATATAGACGATCCTTATAAGACACAAACTTATCGGGACAAGTTGAAGAGTCAGGTTGCTTTGGTGTTTATTGATATTTTTTAATAATATACTTCTATCAACACAGTCTATCAATTATTGACATTATTTAATAAAGCACGATGACTATAATTTTGTCATAGTCATCCTTTTCACCCCCAAAAAAATTTGACATAATTTTATTATCCACCTTTGCTTATTTGGCACAGTGATCTGGATGTTTAGCTTGCATGGGCGATTCATCTTGTCTTCCTCTTCCTCCTCTAACTCCCTTTCACCCTTCTCTTCCATGATGCCCTTCTACCCCTCTCAATACTACATATTAAGGTTCCCTCAAAAAGTACAACATACTAAGGTACTTGCCTAATGTCAAAGTTATTCAACAAAACACATTGTCGCATGGGAACTAGGTTTAGGATCAATTTACTATAAGAATTATATAATACAACAGAAATAGATTATTTATCAACCCCCAAAAGAGCATCCCTAAAGATTAGATTAATGTTCATCCGACATAGAAAAAGCCTGCCTGTTTTGGAAGGATTTGTTCGTTATTCTATCAATGCAATCTATCAGTTGTTGACATTATTTAATAAAGCAGGATGACTACAATTTTGTCATAGTCATCCTTTTCACCCTAAACAATTTTTGACGTAATTTATTCTCCACCTCTGCTTATTTGGCAGTGTTGTGGATTCTGAACACAAACTAAATTAGATATCATCTCTTACGAGATGGCGGAGAGGAGAGAAGGAGCAAGAACATAATGAGAAGAGGGAGGAGTCATTTTCTTAAAAAAATATTATTTAATTTGTATCTAAGTTTTATTGGCTATCATGGAAATTTTTCATTACCATTGCAAAGAGATGTATTATACTATTTAATGGCCTACTTATGGTGCTCCCTTATAGGTACTCAGTAATCAAGGTTATGATGGTTCTGCAGCAGATATATGGTCCTGTGGAGTTATCCTATTTGTTCTGATGGCTGGATATCTTCCTTTTAATGAGACTGATCTTCCAACCTTGTATAAAAAGGTATCATGATTTAGTCAAGATATTGTGCCCAATCAGATCTATTTATCTGCAGGAGATTAGAGATACACTTTGACAACATTTGCTACTTTCTTTCTGTTTTCAAACTGTTCAACTAGTCATTTCGTTTTTTTTTGGTAATTTCACTTCCAATATATGTATCATGAATACTTGATAAGGTATTCATTACCTAAGCTTCTCAAAAGAGAAAAAAAAATCTCTATTACCTAAGTATATCAACTTTATAAATCTTTGAAATAAAAATTATCCTGGGAAGAAATATAGCTTTCACCATGTAGTTTGTGTTCTTTTTTCAAGATATCCAATGAGATCTGAGTTGAGGATCTATGCCATATGACATGTTGACAGTTTTTCAACAAACCGCTGGATATTTTTACTTATTATGGTATTCCAGCAGATGAATAAATCTGGATTATTAGTGGTATAACGTCAAAACTTTAGAGAAGGCAAAGATATGATTTTGAGGGAAAATACAAGAAACCATTTTCAATACTTCATCTGTTTGTCAATAAAAAGAAATCTTGGTCAACAGAAAATATTTTCTGTTTGACAAAAAAATTGTAAGCCGACCCCACCTAGTGAGATAAGGCTTTGTTGTTGTTGTTGTTGACAAAAAAATTGTAGTCAACTTTGGGAAATTCTTTTCCCTTTTTTAAGGAAAACATTATACAATCTCACATTGTGATATATACATAACATAATTAATTTATATTATAAACTTATTTTTTCTTCCACAACAAAACAATGGAAATCAATTTATTTTCTTGGAAAATGTTTTCCCTGAAATAATTTCCTCCTGGAACTTACTTTCGATAAAACAAACACAACCTTAAGGACTTATAGCCTTCATATTTTGAACAATTAGATATATTTTGAAACTTATTATAAAATTCATTTTCAAACTGCTAAATATGTTGAAAAACTTCATATTTGTGCTTTATATGATAATCCATCTACTAAATACTCATTCTTTCATTTGCAGATCAATGCAGCAGACTTTACTTGTCCAACCTGGTTCTCTTCAGGCGCTAAGTCATTAATACACAGGATTCTTGATCCAAATCCAAGAACTGTGAGTATAAGAATACCTGTGACTGAAAGATCTTATCTAGTATAGTTAGCATCTACTTAAATATGTTTTCTACCGAAGTCTGCAGTTATCCTTTCCCCATATCAAAATTTCTTTTAAATGTTAATGTAATTTCTTATTTGTTGCCTATGATGACACACGGTTTTATCTTATGAAGAATTTATGCTGTTCATTATGAAAAATGTGCAGCCTCTGGAAAAAATGGTTCACCATCTACGGTTGCTTCATGACAAATAGATGCTTCTTGGCAATTGACAGAGTGATGACCTTGAGACAACAATTCCATAATATTTTGAACTAGTAATTAGAGTGGGGAGTTGGGTAGTATTCATGAAGCCCAACTCTTTGAGTCGTGGGTAGTGCTTTTCTTTTCACGCTTGTATATTCATGGTTTTGATTATTAATACAAAATGGATGGCTACACAAGCTCGGTCGCCATCCATTCACCTCTAGAAAAAGTAATTAGATGTCCTGAGAATCATAAATCTTATTATAGGCACACAGGTTCCCCTATATTATGCTTGAATCACATGAGCAAGTCGAGGCAAATATGTTTTGGGCACCTCATTACTGTAGACACCGATGTATGCGTTATATGGCTTTTTCCTGTGAGTTAGAAATGGAATATTGTAGACCATATATGCTTCTAACCTAGCTGGAAGTTGTTCATACCAATATTTGAAATTCCATGATATTTCATTTTCCTATTCTGCTGACTCTTTCTGAGAGTTAGAATCTGAAGACTATGGAATGTCAGCTTGCGTTTGCTTCCTTTGTTGTCTTGCCATCTGCTTTTGTTTTGGAAATACACACTGTATGTAATTTCTGGCTTTCATTCAGTTTCTTATATCTTATCTTTTCCTCTTTGTCTGCATTTTCAGCGTATCAACATTGAAGGGATAAGAAGCAATTCATGGTTCCAGAAAAACTATGTTGCTGTCCGATATGGTGAAGAAGAAGAAGTGAACTTAGATGATGTCCTTGCTGTTTTCAATGACATTGAGGTGAATAGGTGGTGGAGAAGAAATATTTGTTGGCTACACCTAGTTTGATTGTGTTGTAAAATATAATATGATGCATTAATTTGATGATAGTAGATCAATATATTGTCAATTCGCAACGTAATCACATTGCAACATTTGGAATATGTTGTTTTCCAGGATCATTATGTAACCGAACAAGTAGAAGAAGATGTAAATCGCCCTTTACTGATGAATGCTTTCGAGATGATCACATTATCACAAGGGTTAGATCTTTCAGCCTTATTTGATAGGCGGCAGGTAAGCTCAAGTCCTAAACACTCATGTGTTGGATGTTTTTTCCTTATTAAAGTTACTTAGACCCTATGCAGTGGTAAAACATAGGCACCTTAGCCACTGGACAGAACAAAATAATTCATGGGTGGAACATTTTTTAGACTATTATGTGCTCGTGTTCTTATACATATGTTTCTGTACCGATCTGTACATTCTTTCTTTGCTTCAATAATCATGGATCACTAGACAGCTCCCTAGTCATCCTTTTCTCCTTTCAATAAAAAGATGAGCTAGTTCTCAAAATAAAGTGAGTTGTGAATAGTATTTTAAAGGCATTACTTCCCTAAGAAGAGAATAAAACTTACTTGTGGGGACAAAGACAACAACTAAGACTGTAAGGATTTGGCTTTTAAACTCTCAGGCGTGCTGCAAATTCTTATTGATAGCTAAATATATATGCATGTGTATAATCAGCAAGTGCTAGATGATTTACTTTGTCTGCTACATATCGAACTTTAAATCTCTTCCAGGATTATGTGAAGCGGCAAACTCGCTTCGTCTCACGTCAACCAGCAAAGACAATCATAGCAACCATTGAAGCTGTGGCAGAATCTATAGGTTTCAAGGTGCATTCTCAAAATTATAAGGTAAAATAATGTGTCTTATATATCAATGTTACTGCAAAAATTGATATAGGCACTTCTTACTTCTAACTTCAAAAAAAAAAAAAAAATACATCACTCCTGATGGAAAATTATGTTTTAAATCCCATCACACAATAACTTATGCTTTTGTGTTATGAACAACTAGAATAACAACTGAGGCGAGACAGGTGTCCCTCCTTTTGCTTTGAACTTTCTATATGAGAAACAAACAAGACCAACTCAGGCCATTGCATATATAAGCTGAAAATTGTAAAAACTGATAAATAAGGAGTTTAATACGAACCATCAAGAAATTGTTATTCCAAGAAGAATACAAAAGATGCAAATATGGCAAAAACCTCGCATATCTTAAAACTTTCTAAAGTGCCCTATATCTTGTTATTACTATTGTTTCTCGAAATGTCGCTATTTGCTCTTGTCTTCCTCCTTTTATATTGTTATGGTGATGGAGGAAGAGGTCTATGTCAATTTGATAGTGTTGGGAGAGGGATGAAAGAGAACTATAACTTTTTTTTTTTTGAAGAGAGAAAGAGAACTATAACTGTGGTGGGAGTAAAAGGGAGAAGGGCCTATTTCCGAGGCAGATGATTTGGTGGAGGGAGACGATGATATTTTTTTTCTTTTTTTTAGGCAAGAAGAGGAGGGGGATAGGAGGTGAGCTAGAGGGCTGGAAGCACAAAGATGAAGAAAGTGCCATTCTTTTTACATCATTTGATCTGACTCTATGGGAGAATGTTCATATTATGCGAGAGACTTTGTATAAGTTATGGGTTCTTGGATGGGTATACACAAGATTTCCAGAATTGGAAATGAAGACTTAATTTTAGTTGGCACATGCTATCTTGGCTTCTGGCCAGAAATACTCTATGGTATTATGTTGTGCTGGAATCATCTGCTAAGTGATACATAATAGTTCCATATCAAGAATGAGCATAATCTAAACTATAGTCCAGTCTTTGATTATTTAGTTGTCTTGATTATCATTTGCATCCGTTAACATCTTCTTATTGTTTGTTGGATGAGGGTTTAGGCAGTCTACAGTTTAGTTTCCATCTTTTTCCTGTTGCATGTTAATATTTATCTTACCTGCTCACTTTTTTTTTTGTAGATGAGACTTGAGGGAGTCTCCACTAATAAGATGGGCCAGTTTGCTGTTGTCCTGGAGGTAGCTTTCTTATATATGCCTGGAATTGCATACTGTCCACTAAAAGGTTTAACTCTCTATAAGTGTTAAACTACAAGGACACATTATTTTGCCAGGTTTTTGAAGTTGCGCCTTCGCTCTTCATGGTTGATGTGCGGAAAGTTGCCGGTGACACACTAGAATATCATACGGTCGGTCAATTTCTTTCTCACATATATAAGCTAAGAAATTATGAATTTTTTCATGTCCTTACGGTGAAGATTACTGGAAGTTAAACATGCATATCCTAAAAAAGGGTCAAACCTGCAATGAACCAATCATTTTGCATAAACCTGAGTATGGCATAGTGGTCTAATGACAAGGGCCGATTAATCTTCATGGATCGGAATTGACCCGACCTGAATCCAAACTTGATCCAACCCGATCAAAATTAGTCGGATCAGATTATGCTCAATTTAGTATTTGAATTCGAACCGACCGAATCTTGATTGGGTTAGGTTGGTTCGGATCTTTGGGTCATCGAATTGATTTTTTTTTCTAATTATCTTGCACACTACGTGGATATACTTTTGAATGAATATTATTCTTTGCACCAAGTCAAATGCAAGTCTTAAATACTTAACAAATATAAATTATTTCCATTATTAAATTACCTTCTTCATCTTTCAAGATATAAATTACCAAATAGGCAAGATCTTAATTAAGAAGGAAATATCAAATCCGTTGCAACATAATATGAAAATGTGGCTAAAAAGGTAATTGTAATAATATATTTGATGCCAAAGATCTTTACTACTTAATTATCTTATTTTTCTCCAAATTTGAAAGTGAACATATAAATATTTTCATAAGAAACCGAAAAATCAATGAACCGGTTCAATTAAATCACAAAAAATACAAAAAAAATGTGGTTCAGGTCATCCAGTTGGATGGATATGATTCCCTCGGGTTGGAAAATTCAAACTCATACCCGACCCTTAGGTGGTAGGTTACTCAACCATGGTTGGGTCAGTTGGTTGGTCAGATTCACTGGGTTGAACAGATCTGGTTAACCCTCCTTGTAATGCCCCTAGAAACACATCTCGCCGTCTTGCAAAATGCCCTCCCGGGGACGCTACTAACATACACCTTTGGCTTTACTGTTGACCATATCATAAAATGCGGAAGGCAATACTTTAAAATAAAATATTTAATCCAAGTAAAACGTCCATTTACATTGTTCAATGAACTCAATCTAGACTATTCATGTGCAAGCCCTCACATCATGACCATCCTTATCGCATATGCCATCATCTATTTATTGTCATGTTCTCCTGTAGGATCAAAAGCAGGGGAGACAATTCTCCCATGAGCGACGAATCCCAATATGTAAATGAATAAATAACAATAGGGTAAACTATATACGAAGATACAATAAGAAAATCAATTTCATATTAAACAATAACTTACTATTCTTGTTAACAAAATCATTACTTTGCATTTTGTTACCTTTGGTCCACCAATAGCTAAAACATCAATTGTATTTCTCACATGATGCCCATAAATCTTTCATCAATATGTTCAAGCCTAGTTATCAGCCTACTTTGGATCACATTACTCTTCTTTATTTACCATTTATGAAGGTCGTTGATTTTGATCCCGGTACCATTAAGGCTAACTAGGCCTTGGGGTACTCTCCATGACCCAAATAAATCTCATAAATTGTGATCCCGGAAGGAATTCATCAATTCCCATAGGGATCCTTCGTTCTCAAAGGAACGGACGGTGATTCCCGAAGGAACTCATCAATCCCCGTAAGGACCCTTCGTTCCCAAAGGAACGGACAATAAATATCCCACATTTGAGGCCCATTAACAATTCGTCAGGAACCAACTCATACCTTTTACAGATAAATTCAATCACATGCATTAGTTCATTTTAGCCCTAAAAGATTCTAGGTTATGACTCGTACAACCATTATTAAATCATGCAATAGGATCATTTCAATGGAATAAAAAAAATGGGAGTTTTAAGTTCACAACCGTCGGAACATGGCACATGTCATGTCTGGACACGGCCTATCCTCCGGTAGTTGGGTACCTGGTCAATCTTCTTCAGGACACGACACGTGTCATGTGCCTGATGTGGTTGGTTCGGGGTTCTCAGTCCGCGTCGAGTGACACGGTTACTTCGTCGTCGGTCAAAGCACGCCCCGCGACAGGGTACCATTCAGTCACGTGACCCATGTCCCGTCTATCTTAGGTTCCAGTTTGAAGTCGACGTTATGAACTGAGGAACATGGTCCGTGTCATGAGCGACGCGGGCCGTTTCCCTTGGTCCTCGTGTTGTTTGCGGAATGTGACCCACGCCTGCCGCATACCATTCAGTCACGTGACCCATGTTCCGTCCATCTTAGGTTCCGGTTTGAAGTCGACGTTGTCCATGAACCGAGGAACATGGTCCGTGTCATGAGCGACGCGGGCCGTTTCCCTTGGTCCTCGTGTTGTTCACGGAATGCGACCCGCGGTCGTCTGCTAGTGTCGAATGCGGACCGTGTCGTTAAGGACGCGGTCGATGTTTGGTTCTCGTTTTTCTGTTCATCTATATGAAAACCTCGATCATACATATACAGAAAAACTCTAAGATTGATCTTCCTTATTACATACCTTGATCGTTGGCCGGTTCTTGTTCTCTGAGTTCGTCTTCCCATAGTAGATCTCCCCTTAGTCCTCTAGGAGAGAGAGAGAGAGAGAGAGAGAGAGGAGGGAGTTTAGACGACTTTGGGAGGGAAGAATAATGAGGGCCTCTCCTCAATTAACCTCTATTTATAGGATCTCTTATGGCATAATCCAAGTCCAATACGACTTAATCCATTATTTTATCTTCTTTCGGGATCAAGCCTATTAAAATATTAATATTTATCTCCGAGTTGAATTCAAACTCAGGTGGCATAACACGGGCCATTTTTGTCCAAACACGGCCCGTGTTGTGTTGACGTGGTCCGAGTCCCACACGGACACGGCATGCGTCCTCTCCGTGTCAGAGTTGGCACAACATGGTCTAGGACACGGTTCGTGTTGGGCTTCCTTTTCTGACTTGCCCTCCTATCTGGAATGTGCAACACGACCCGTGTTCGAAAGGAACATGACCCGTTCTTAATTATTTGGATTTTTGGGGTATTAGACTCCTACATACCATTCTCACTCCATTCAACTCTCTCCAAAAAGGTCCCATTGTGTTAATATTTGCATCCATTGTGGATAACAAGATTACACACAATCCCTAAGAGCAAGAACAAAAAGACAAGATTACATGCAAGTGTTGTACTATGTAGCAAGATTCAAAGGGATGCCAATAGGTTGCTGTTGCATTGTTCTTTTAGTTGCAGGATAGTGCCTGTGACATAAGAATGAATGAATAGAAAAAAATAACATAACAAGGGTCAAAGTTCAATCATGTAAATTAATAGTTAATTTCCAGTTTTTTTGTTAAGTACAGTTTCCTTTAATTTCTTTATCAGACTCATTGCTAAAAACCTAAAACTCATACAAAGTGCATCAATATAACTGTGAGCCTATCCTTTATAATTTTGTCCTCTGATAAAATGGACAAACCAGATAGCACACTACTCTGATGGTAGTCAGTAGTCACTATAGGGTGTATAATGTTGCTTTTTTATGCTTGCTTTACAATCATAAACATAGTTGCATATAGCCATTCAGCATGAGCAACCCATCATATATTACAAAATATGCTGTAATGGAAATGTTGAGCCTGTAAATTATATGACAGGATTAAGTTATAGTATAACATTCAACAAAGCAATAGAAATCTACGGCATGATGTAATGTATTATATCTCATAACTAAATAAAGTTATACAATAAACCAAGGGGTCCTTGCATTCTGCTGTACCTTTTGCTTTGAGCATGTTACAACTATTTCCTTTTCATCGATTACTTGACATTATACAAAAAACTTTGATACAGTTCTACAAGAACTTATGCAAAATGTTGGAGAGCATTATCTGGAGATCAGAAATGAGGAGCTAACCTACACCTCACGTAATAAAGGAAGCTGAAGATGTATATGATTGCAGAGTCGGCGGGAGAGAAATTAGCTTGTGCGTCGTGCTAAGCGATCAATAAGAGCATGCTATCGTTTTTGCTCAGTATGTAATTAATTGACATCCACCATAAATCTGTACAGCTGAATGTTGCTTCCCAATCCAATGTTGTGGCTTATGTTATGCTTTAATGCTACATATCACCTGTTCCTGTTTGTTAGCAACATGAGGGTAGTTACTTTGTGAAAACACCGCTACAGACAATGTGGAGTGATGGTTTGGCAAGTGGTGGGGTATCCACTCTTTTTTGTACAGTGCTATAATGGTAACGAATAGGAGTTTCCCTTATTCTTGCAGTTTGTGTTGAGCACTTGGCAACAATGCCTCATTCAATGCTTCTAGTCAACAAATGTCTTCTTGAGGAAATTTGGGATTTTTTGTTCTCTTTTCTTTGTTCTTGGTTAATAGAATGGGTTTGGTAACAGAAATCTAAATATAAACTGCAACTGGAGCACTTGTTGAGGCATGGAGGAGGCATCGATCCTATAGCCGTTCTCTAACTTGTTGCAGGCCTGTTACAGACCCGGAAGATACCGCCGCTATCAGTCCAACAAAACATGCACTGCAGCATTCACAAAGAATTTAAGAACAAATTAACAGCAGTCGAAGGGTATGAGATGATTAAATTAGGAGAAGATTGAGATAGAAGAAAAAGAAGAAGCGAGACAGAGACCACGAAACGCGACACCTGAGGTTATTCAGCCCTGACAATAGTTCCGAACTTCTAAATCCCCCTGCATGCAGTCTCTCACAGCTTGTTGTGGTTTCATGGAACGGGAATGAGGAGGGAGGCAGGGAGGAGGCATGGCGATGGCATGGCAGGTTGTCTTGTACGTGCTCAGGCTCTCTTATCCCTTCCGTTGGATTGGAGCACCCGTAATGACAACAAATTCTGGGGGCCTACGTACTGATGCATCCAGAGCAGAGTCCCTGCACATTCAAGTGCAACTCAACTCCCGCGACGTGCAGACTGCAGAGCCATTCCACATTTCCATTACGTGCAGCAGAACCATGACAGGGCTGGAGGCATGGTTCAGGCTTCTAAGTTCTAAATTGAAACTTTTGAGGTGACTGGATCCTGAACTCGCTTTGGATTCTGCGACCAACACGTAGCAGCCTGCACGAAAGATGCACTACTCGACCTTACCCTTCAGGTGGAGAACCGAAAGCTGCTTCTTTTTTTTATGAATGCATGCAGCAGGCTGCAGACTGCTGGGTCCAGGACATCTTTTTTTTCGATGAAAGGAGAAGGCTAAAGAAGCTTACAGTCTGTTTTGGATACACCTTTATTTTTATTAAAGGTGTAACAGAGGAGAGAAAAAGTAATGAAAGACAAATAAAGTAAAAGAGTTAATCTTATTTGGATCACATAAAGAGAATGAAATAAAATGATAATTTTTATCAGAGTAATATATTCTAATGTGTATGTTTATAAATTTAATTATATAGGATTAAAATTGGAAATGATGTTTTTAATATTTTTTTCCATTTTTTCAACCTCAATTCAGGATTGAAAAAAAATGAGCTCTAGAAAAAGAATGAAGGTAAATGGATGAAATATTCTCTTTTATTAAAAATGAAATCAAATAATGTTAAACTATTAGCCTTCTTTGTTTTCCCCTTCTTTATCCTCTTTTCACCTCCAACCAAACATACCCCAAGGAAAAGGGAGGAGAAAAAAGGGGAAGAAAAATTGAGGAGAGGAGAGGAGAGGGAGGATAATGAGTGAGAATGTATTTACCTCGTTTGGATACACATTAATAAGAGAAATGAAGGAAAAAAAAGAGGAATTAAGGGTATTTACGTAATTAAAAAAATTGAGCTGTTAAAATTTTTCCCTCCTCTACACCCCAAATTGGGGTTGGAAAAATTTTGGCAAAATGGAGGGTAAATCTCCTTTCCCCTCCCCACCATTTTCCTCTCCCAGAAAGCAATCTAAACTCGGAAAATTTTTTTTCTCTTCCCCTCTCCCTCTTTCCCTTCCTCTACCCTCAATCCAAACATATATGGTAACTTCGCTAAACAGTCTGCACATGCATTAGCCTGCCAATTTATGTGTTTCAGTTCCACTGCCCACGATCTGCTAAGGAGGGTGCGAATGCCCATTTCCGAAGGTTCCCATGTTAGATTTTCTTTTATAGTGTGGGATCTTTTAGCTTCTTCCACCAACTTTTTGTAAACTATCACGCACATGATCATTTGACATCCTGCAATCAAGATTGAAATAGAGTTGTTTCTCTAGCTCCATATCTTCTAACATGCAATCGTGAAGACCAGTGAACATGAAGATTCCTTTGAACCTTGCCTCCATTCTTTTAGATTAAATTATATCAAATACGTTGTTGGTAGACTGAAGAATCGATGGGTTGGTACAAGCTGTCTCCAAACTGAGCTGACCTCTGCCTCCAGGCATCCTCTTAGCATGTTGATAAGGTGTCGTTGCTTTGTAGACATATGTTGCAAGTATCAGATCTTGCTATATGCCTTGTGAATCATTGTTCGTTGGTGAGAAGTTTCCTGTTGGCGAACAAAACCAAAGGAAGTTACGGACTCGTTGAGGACCCTTCTATTTCCTTATTGTAGACCATAGTGGATCGTGTGCCTAGGCATTGTCTTCCCGCAAGCAATTGGTAAGCTGTGTTTGTGCTATAAGAACCACTCGCCTTCATACCCCAATACATTATATCTGATTCTTCTGTTGTCCAACTTGGTGGTGTAATTATGGATGAGTTATCAAACTCCTATGGTGATAAGTATTATGATATACTTGCTGGTTCCATGTGTTTACATCATAGACCATGTCGGTAACTGTTTCATCTTTTATGTCACTCCCAATTGGCTGTAAGGATCCTTCTACTAGTGTTCCTCCACTTATCAAACCAGAAGTTGGCCTTGTCCCCTCTCCCTAAATTCCAAACTTCGTTTACTACTAAAGACCATGCTTGTTGGATGCCCTTATATTGCCACCAATCTCCTTGTCCTCTAGTAAGAATGATGCCAAGAGCGAATCTGCTTGGATACTTCGCCTCGAGGACTTGTACCCAAAGAGTTTTTGGCTTAATATGAAGCCCCCAACCCAACTTATCAAGGATTATTGTGTTAAGGTGTTCCATGCTTCTCAAGACAAGTCATCGACGATCTTTGGGTTGAGTAACTTGGTGACATGCAACTAGATGCATCTTCCTTGAGTGATGCGACAAATATGTAGGACAATATTAGCAAGTGTCCACTAATATAGTAATGAGAAAGTGTCGATCCCTCGAAAACTAGTTAATATCACAATCTAGGTCTAATCAAGAAACTAAGCAGGTTCAAGAATAATTTAGTTAAAGAAGCAAAGTGAAGTGAAAAAAAAATTAAAGATGCGAGGAGATGATCACAAAAATTGGATGAAGATCGATTCAATTGTATGGAGAATTCGGGTAATAACATCATCTACACCATCGTAATTATGGATCGTTCTATGTTAACTAATGATAAAGTGAAAAAATATTTAATCAAGTTTAACTCTCCAATATCCCATATTTGAGTTATCTATTATTCTCTAAAATACGTGAAACTTATCCTTTTAGTTTGTATTTCCACTTGTTATCGGACACAATGCATAAAAGTTTATTCTCTACACGTATAAGAGTTCTTTCAATTTCTCTTAAACAACTGCACAAGTTAGGTTCTCTTGATTTCTCCTAACTTGAGGTATTCATGCAATGGTAAAACCTAGATCAATTTCTAAGAAAAATATCACATGCATAATCGACTCTTCCTTTTGGATAGAACATAATTCATATAGAAAAAAAACATTAAGAATAAACAAGAATATTATCAAAAGTTGTTATAGATATTAAATTCAATAGAAAATATCCACAACTACGAGGTTTAACTCTATAAAATCTTAAAATAAATTATTCAATAATAGAGAAAGCATACATGGTAATAGTTTTTAGTTCATCCCAATAGTAGAAAATAGAGTATACAAACAGAACTCAAAAGTTAAGGAGGTCATCGTCGGTCTCTCTCAATTTTCGCGCACAAACAATGATCACTAGAGCTTCGCTTCTCCATAGTAGATAATTCTCTTCTCAACCCTTATGTAATGCCTTCTCCAAAGACCCTTAGGCTTTATTTATAAGTTTTGGATGTTTTCTTAGGGTTTGCGAATGAATATGTGGATGTCTTTGTATCGACGATGAATTTCACGGCCCATAAGTTAGTTTTCATGGCTATGAAGCATAGGTTATCGGGTAAACATTAGAATTTTCATGATCGTGAATCCACCTTCACACTCGTGAATATAAAGATTGCATTTGATGCGAGGGAGAGTGGTACTTGCAGCTGGCGGCAAGGGATGTCAAACGACCACGATGGATGACAGACGACGATAGAGGACGGCGGGAGAATACGCAGGAACAAAAGAAGAAAAAGAAAGGAAGAAGAAAGGAGAATTTAGGGCATGAGAATTAGCGATAGACATTTTTCGTCGCTAATCCGTATCTAATTCTTCGTTAGTTGCAAACTTTAAAAAAAACACTTGGTGACAATAAATAATATGTTTTTAAGCTGTTGCAAATTTCTTCATTGGCGTCGACAATTTTTTTCGTCGTTATATCCGTCGTTATTATTATCTAAAAAAAATAAAATCGTTCATTTTTTTGGATCGTCGTTGCATCTCAGAATTGTCGCTAATAACAAAGGACTAACGACATATATCTCTGTCGCTAAAACACATTATTCTTGTAATGATCATCTAGCGGTCGTTAACTTCAATATTGTAGGTTTCGGTAGCATCCGTGAACACAGTCTTCACGGTCGTGAATATGCTCATTGACAATTATGCTTTTGTAAGCACCTGTGAATTTATCTATCGGCCCATGAAATTGCTGATATTAGATATTTATTGCCGGATTCCCTCCTTCCTCATTTAGCCATAAGAGAAAACCAAAATTTGAATAGATTACTAATTCTAATGAATTGCATTATCGTGAAAACACTCAATACGTGCAAAATGTAAGACTAACCTATATAAAATGTAAGACTTTTTTCATGCATCATTGATCTTACTGTGTGCACCATAGAAAAGCTCGACGAATTTGTTCTACCTCTTAAGTTATTCATGTTAGTATTTTCATTATGTGCATCAATGGATTGAGCTATTGATTGTACTAGTGTTGCACAACCTGCCATGGATAGTGTCGAGGTTGCCCATCTTGAAATTTGGGACCTCAATCTACTAATAACTTGTTGAAAGTGTTGTTTACGAACACGACCATGGATTACTGGCACTTCTAAGTATTTTTTTATGTGTGACATCAAATGCATGGGATTTTGGTCTTTGAAGTTATATTTAGCACTATTTTCTCTTTTGAACCGAGTCTCTATTTTATACTTAGTTTCCTCTTTTTTGTTAGCACATCTTTGTCAATTCAAATTCTACCAATTTATGGATTTAGAATCAAATGATGCTGCTTTGTGCTCTTATTTCAGGACTCTAGAGAAGAACAAAAGTTTTAACCCTCACATTCGAAGCATCACAACACTGCAACTAATGCAGAAAAGATAGAATCACTAAAAGGCTGGAAAAATCCTAGTAGCTCATGATTGACAAAGGAATCAAGAGAATATTGACAGAACATAGGGGTAGATGTCAAGCAACGGAAATGAGAAAACAAATAGAAAGAAAGGATATATTGATGACAAGGAATTTGACCCCAAATTCTATATATAGAGTCATACTTTTATCATGGATTTAGTGTCTTTATGTCGCATATTTCATCTCTTTATATGACTTTTTACACTTTAGAATTTTCGTGTCTGATATATGTTATTTTCACACATCTGGACGCTTTTTTGGACAAGTCTTGTGGTTTTATGCTTGTTTGGTTGCAGGACCCTGAGGAAGAACAATTCACACTCTCTTGGAGTTGATGTCAATCCACAAAAAAACGTTCACATCCTAGTGCTACCAAACAAAATATAGAAAAGACAAACCCCAATTACCCTGTCGGGAAGATTCCCCTTGCCATATTTCTGAGCTTTTCTTGCAGGAAATGATAGGGGACATACGTCAAGACAGCAGTGAGGACCACTAGAGTACAAAAGACACATGAACAATTTTTTGAGAGGTTCATCACCTATCAAGAGGGAGGGGCAACCATTGTCGAAGCTTGAGGAGAAGATACCCAGCAAAGGAGAGATCCGTAGTAGGGTTTCATGTTGTGGATTCAGATTGTAGTGAGGAAAAAGGAGGAAGGGAGAGAGAACCATTGAGAGTTTTCTTGTTCTTGCGAGTGAACCTAAGTGTGACCTCATTGTAATCTCTATTCGAGAGGGTAGAGGGTGTTGCTAGGTATTACAGTGGTCCAAGAGGAGAGTAGAACCTTGAGAGGCCATATTTGGTTCTCTAATCCAACATAAGTACAAGCCGAGAGGCAATGCTTTCTTGATGAATTACTTTTTGTGATTTCTGGATATCTTGACTTCTTCTTGTGATTGAGGTTAATGTGTGATTTCGTTGCAATCTCTATCCAAGAGGTAGAGGCTATTGCTGGGAACTATAGTGACACGAGAGGAGAGTAGAATCTCATGAAAACATAACCGGTTTCCTACTTCGGTAAAGCTGTGGGCCGAGAGACATCCTCCACTGTCAGGTAAAACCTATGGGTGGATGAGAAGCTCCTGTGGGTTTAGGATGACTGAAATATATGGGGATCGCTTGGGTATCAAGAGTTGCCTAAAGAGAACCCAGGAATCTATGACTAAGAGTGTTATCTATGAGATTATAAAGACTTTTCATTTATTGATTCCCAATTATCATTTGTTTTCTTTATAGTTTCAGCAACAAGAATGAGTTTAAAGACATCTCCTATGTCCCAACATTCATATCCCATCGAGTGATTTGTTTTCTTTTCCTCTACATCCGATTACTCTTGATTTATTTAAACCCTAAAAAATCCCCAAAGTTATATTATTCTATTTTCTTTTCATATTTTAGTTTTATTTAATTTCATTTTGAATTAAACATATTCCTTTTCATGATTAGGTTTAGTTTAAAATTGAGTAGTTAAGTGGTGAAATTCAATTTTCCTGTGAAATTCGACCCTAACATACTATAATGAAGGTTGTATACTTGCAGTTGGAGTGTGTCTTTAGAAAATATTTTTAAACTTGCTGATTGGATTGGACTTATTTGCTTGCCCCAACTTAAGTAATTCACACCCGGGTGATACTATTTGTGTAAACTATTACACCCTATGAGTCTAGAACTGGATATGTTTTCACATCCTGCAACACAACACACATATCACTCCATCAAGTTTTTGGCGTCGTTACAGGGCATATTGATTTTTCATACTTGACTCTTTATTTGAAGTTGAACTGAATCTTTCATTTTCATTATCTATATCTGTGTATGATTGTTTATTATCCATGTCTTTTCTTTAGCTTTAATTGTTTTTTCTCTTTTTTTAATTAGTTTTTCTTTATTTTTCTTAATTTCAGTTAACATTTATTATTGTTGATATTGTACTTAACCTAATTTTGCATGCCAAGTTTCTTGATTCGAATTTTGAGGCAAAGAGGGATTGAAGAGAAGACGAGTTAGAGGCAAAAAAGAAAGCATTTGATAAGATATAAGCTAAAATGAATATGAGCAATCAGAGCTGGCCCCATGTTATGCAATCTCCTTATCAAACAAGTGAAATATCAAATTATGGGAGCTAGCAAGAGTGTCAAGATCAAGATCTTATATAAGATCATAAAGAGATCTTAAGATCGAAAATTATAAGATCAGATGGAGGATCGTAAGATCCTACGTATTAATAAAATAATATATTTTAATATAAAATATATTTATTCACAACTTTATTGCACTCACTTTTTAATTAGACTTCAATTATCACAATTTGATCGATTTATAAGAAAAATATATTGAACTTCACTATATTAATTGTTATTATCAAAATTACAATACTTATTATTTAATGATTAAAATTATTCATTTGAGATTGTATAGGATCATATAAGATCATATTAAGATCTTGCCCATAATATTCTCACGTCAATATCAGGATCAGTTATGACCCTCAAAATCGTAAAATTGTAAGATCTTAAGATCTAGATCGAGATCTTGACAATCATGGGAGCTGGGACAAATTATTTTTCTAAGGCTAAGAATATTGTGGCAAATTATATTGAGAAGTTCTATTTGAATACTGTAGGATCATCACAAGCTTATCGCAATCAAGCATCTAATTATGTCCAAGAGCCACCTAAGAATCATCTATATTTCTCACATGGCCAAAGGAATTGATGACAGGAAAGGATATACTTAATAGCTTGACCCAGCCTCCGAAAAGCTTGCCCCATTCTCTATTTTTTGGAAACATTATCCATTGATTTATACCAATTTTTCGTATTATTAATGTTCATCATTACTATATTTGGATTTTGGGATTATGAACTGATTTGAGGAGTATTTTTAACTAATTTCCATGATTCGTGCAGTTTGAACATTTGAAATTTTAAATTCTTTCCTTTTTTGTTGCAACTGGAGGGTCAGGATAACTGTCATAACAACCCAGGATAACTGTCAAAATAGCTCAAGATAACTTCCATAACAACCCAAACCTTACCTGATATAACCGC
Organism: Pontederia paniculata; assembly: GCA_001647135.1. Taxonomy (NCBI): domain Eukaryota; kingdom Viridiplantae; phylum Streptophyta; class Magnoliopsida; order Commelinales; family Pontederiaceae; genus Pontederia; species Pontederia paniculata. Next base: position 4,414 of record LTAE01005722.1, on the reverse strand, counting down.
CTAGATATTACTTGATATAACAATCCAGGCCGAGATCTATTCTTCAAGTGAAGATTTTATCTGCAATAACAGCTGAAATCTTATCTGCCAAAACAGCCTGGGCCGAGATCTTGGGAGTCAGTTTTGGAAGTCTATCTTTCAGTCTGGAGCACGACTTGTGGCGCAAAGCTGAAGGCTCTTTAAAAGGAGAAGAGACTGAACACGCGAAGGGGAGGAGGAGGGACGCTGGAGTTCTATCATTTTGTGCTTAGTTTATTTTCTGTCAAGTATGTTGGCCGAACTTTATTATGTTTTTGTAACTGCTAACCCTAGGATGTTCAGCTAAACTTTTATCACCGAAATCCTGGGGAAACCTCTATTTCTATCTATTTGCTCTGAAATATTTTAAGCTTCATCTTCTATATCATCTACTTGAATCTCGCGTGATGATTTGTGATTGAATGTTTTTTGTTTTGTTTTCTTGTTATTTTTTTGGTTCTTCCCAAGTGTGCACTGTCTGTAAGGACCTTATAGTGTTGCCACCTTCATGCAATGAGCTGAGAGTTTAGAGATGAAGTTTGGGGGAACCTTAGTCCAGTCTATGCCTTTTGACTTTGGGGATAGGTGAGAGTTTGCCCTTACCTCTGGAGCTTGATCCGGAGCGAGTAGCCTTTATCTTGAATTTGACTTAAGATTTAGATAAAGAGGGGAACTAAGTTACCTTGACCTTGAGAAAGGCTTGATAGGTAATTTAGAGAATAATTCTCTTAGTCGGCCCCGTGAGCATACACCACGAGAGTGGGGGCTTACTGATCAGGTTACCAATGCAAGAGCAAGGTGATGCTCCGACCTGAGAAACTCTCTAGCTGAACCTTTAGGTCCCCATTGGAAAAGAGGTCAGTGCACGCTAAGAGACGGTACCCCTCTGGAACTTGGGTGTCAAGATTTATAATCTTTTATCGAGATTTAAGATGGTGAGCTCTCCTTTTAGAGAGAGATTGTGACTATGGCTAGATTACATTTGGTCAAGCCTTGAGCCTCCACCGTGAGAGGGGAAGGTGAAAGGTAGAGCAATCACCGCGAGAGCGGAGTTGTCTTGACCTGTGGTGTAAGGGCTTAGACGACTTTTTATATTTTCACATCAACAAGCTGATGGATGAGATTCAAAGGTGAACCCAAGGTTCTGGTGTCCTCTCCTCATTAGAATTATCTTTTTTATTTAATTTCTGCAATTCTTATTCTAAAAACCCAAAAATTTATTTCTGTTCCCAATTGATTGCCCCTCACCTATTCCGGTTGGGCTTGGACCTCTAGTGTCAAGCTCCAACCGCGATAACTTGATTGAGACAAAGTTGAAGCAGAGGCGTGAAAATAAAATTTCCATGTGGATTGATACCTGAAGTACTCGACGATTGCTGTATACTTGCGGTGATAGGAGTGTGCTAGGTTTATAAATATTAAAATTTGAAGTGAAGAAAATCTTTTACAAAAAGCTTGACCCTGGCTTTACACCCTAACCTGTGGTCACTCTCTATCGTACCCCACACTTTGCATCAAATTTTTGACGCCGTTGCCGGGGACACTTTTGAGTTTTCGCGCCTTTAACCCTACTATTCTAATTTAAAGTTTTATTTCCATTGTTTATATTTCACACCTTGTCTATAATTTTTAGATTTCATTTTTTTCCAGTTTTTGTTTTATTTTATCTTATTCTAACCTTTGGTCTACTGCCTAACCCTAACCTCTGCTTGAGAGGTGCATGCTAAGAGCTAATCCTGAAGAAGAAGGAATCATCGAGTTCGACCCTAAGATCGAATGAAATTTTAGGAGAAGAAGGAGAGAGCATAGACTACGAAAACTCCAAGCCCGAGCCTTAGAGAACAACACCGAGATGGACCAACCTGATCCAAATGCGGGTCAACCTGATCCAGTTGGAGGCCAAGCTAATCAAGTCAACCTACGCATTGCGGCCAATCCTGATGCAACTCGAGCGTTTGAAGAATTATGCAGACCTACAACTATAGGTCTGAACTCCGGAATAACAACGCCAGAGGTGAACGCCAAGAAGTTCCAGTTGAACCCAACCATATTGCGTTACCTAGGGTAGAACCAGTTCGGTGGGATTGACCATGAAGATCCTAACCAACACCTAATCAACTTCATCGAGATCTGCGACACCTTCAAATGCGATGGACTCACCGATGACGCGGTCATACTTCACCTATTCCCATTTTCTCTTCGGGATAGGGCCAAGGACTGGTTGCGTTCATTGGAGGAGGATGCAGTCAGCACATGAGATGAGCTCATCTCAGACTTCATGACCAAATTCTACTCCCCAGGAAAAATCATACAGATGAGGAATCAGATCACCTCATTCATCCAATGACATAAGGAGTCTCTCTACGAAGCATGGAAGAGGTTAAAGAAACTATTGAAGCAATGCCCTCACCTGGGTTCCACAAATAAATGACGGTACTGACCTTCTATGGTGGGCTACACCCAAGAGAAAGTCTACCCTCGACTCCGCAGCTGAGGCATGTTTATGTCCCAAATTACAGATGAAGCCAACTAGCTAATCGAGAGGGTGATCAAAACCCACCGAGAGTGGCCTGAAGATCGGGTTAATAGAAAGAGACCCAAAGAAAAAAGTGCTTCCGCCAATCCCGCCAAGATATATCAACTCTCTTCTTAAATAGAAGACTCTAGAGAAAAAAGTTGACCCCACCTCCTCAAGCTCCAAGATCTATGCAGCAGAAGCAACTCCAAACCAATCTACTCCACCTTTTGTTTGTTGTGAGCAGTGCTGGATGATTGGACATGTAGCCGTCCAATGTCAAGCCATCAACTACAATGTCCAAGAGCCCCAAGACGAACAGGTGAACGCCGCGGCACAATATAGCCAAAACCCAGCCGCGGGACAATATCAAAATCAAGGTCCACCTTGGATCAGGTCCCATCCCAACCTATCATATAAGAGCCAAAACTACCAAAGACCTCCAGCTTAAAACTTCAAACCAAATCAGTATCAACCTCAGAACAACCAACAACAACATGTTTTACCTGCACCTCCTTCCTATCTAGCTTTACCTCCACCTCAAACAAAATCAAGTCTTGAAACAATGATGCAAGGTTTTCTCAGGCAACAAGGCGAAGCAATGAGACAACAGAATAAAGCTTTGAGGCAAATGTGCACCAAGATTGACGTGCTTCCTGCCCATAACAAGATCCTAGAAAATCAAATTGCACAGCAAGCGAGCTCAGCTACAAGACCTCCGGGAACGTTCCCAGGGCAACCTGAGATAAATCTAAGAGAACATTGTCAAGCTGTATCCCTCAGGTGTGAGAAGCAGCTAGAAGAACCCGTAATGAAGGAAGCCCCGCCTGACATAAAAGAAGCAAGACCCAAAGATGTTGAATCAAGGGCTAAACCAGAAGCGAATCTCAAGGAGAACCCCATGTCGAAGCAAACCCTTAGCGATAATCCAGAGCCTAGCTCCAAACTGGCTAAACCTCCATGAGACAATTCCAAAGCAAGCCCCCTACTTCAGAAGCTCCAGTCGACCTGGCATTTGTACCCTTCCCCCAAAGGTTAATGAAGACTCAAAATGACCAAAAAATTGCCAGGTTCATAGAGATACTCAAGAAATTACACATCAACATCCCTTTTGTTGAGGCAATACAATAGATGCCATCCTACTCCAAGTTCCTGAAGTAAATACTTTCCAGAAAAAGGAAGATAGATCTGCATGAGACAATAGCCTTAAATGAAGAGGCAAGTGCGGTAATCCAGAACAAACTTCCCCCAAAGCTGAAAGATCCAAGCAGCTTTCCGATTCCTTGCGAAATTGAGAAACTCTAGGTCAGCAAGGCTCTTTGCGATCTGGGAGCTAGCCCTTATCTCTCTGCAGAAAACTCAACGTTGGAGATTTAAATCCTACTAACATGACTTTGCAGCTTGCCGACAGGTCCGTGAAGTACCCCCAAGGCATCTTGGGGGATATCACTATCAAGGTCAGAAAGTTCTACATCCCTGCAAATTTCATGGTCTTAGACATGGAGGAATACCTGAACACACCCCTGATCCTGGGAAGGCCCTTCTTGGCTACAACTGGAGCCATCATCGACGTCCGAAACATAACGCTATCTTTCCAAGCGGGGGAAGAAAGATCGCATTCAACTTGGCCCAAACAATGAAGTACTCCTCCTACACACTATTCATGAGGTCTCAAGCCCTGAAGACGAAGTGATCCAAGAGGTTTCAGCAGTGATCCTCACAGAGGACCCACTCCGAAGAAGCTTGACTCTACCTGATGAACTACTAGATGATCCTTACTCGACCCTGTTCACGAAGCTCCTCGACTCAGGACAAAAAGATGAGGTCCCACCTGCGACACCCTACTTAGTAGAAAGCTTGGACCCAGGAGAACTGCTAAAT
>LTAE01005721.1:4989-29987 GCA_001647135.1 Pontederia paniculata | reverse complement strand
GTGCAAAATTCTGAGTATCTATCTTGAATTGAGTATTATCTAGCCCCTAGTTATCATCCCTATATTATTACTTATAGTTTTATTTTATTAGTTTACTGAAATATCCATCCTGAAGTTAATATCATCTCCTATTAGCCCAGAATTCTAGTTAGGTAGTTATATAATTCCTCGTGGGATCGACAACTCTACTCTTACATTTTATTACTTGTTCGACTAGTGCGCTTGCTAGCATTTTGAATTGCGTGTTCAGCATTTTTTCGCATCAATCACCACATCAAACTCCTGAAGAAGGAGAACCCATCTTAGTAACCTTGGTTGGGCCTCCTTCTTGGTTTGGCCTCCTTCTTGGTTTGGCCATCTTAGTATGATAATTTACAATATTAATGTTGGAAGAACAAGTATTCTGGAGCTTATACTATAAACATTGCACATCTGAATATTTATTCTTTTTTTTTCATTTATAATTTAAGTAATTAGGAAATTGACTTCACACTTAAGCGCTTCTCCATTTTGCACAGGGTGGTCCATGTAGCGGGCTTTCTCGACGGATCTCAGGCCAGTTGACCTTAGGTCACTAGGCATTAACCCCTACGAATTTACTTGCCCAAACACACTCAGTTTCTGAATAACACTTAAGAGCTACTTCAACTCCTTTGCAAATATATTTCTTTTTCAACTTTTCTTTTCAATACTAGATATTTTTTTCAACTTTTTTTTCCTTTCGCACAAGTCTTCAATAAAACATGTTGTAATTATGATACTTGAGTACAATAAAAGCTGAAAGAGACTTGTGATCTATAAAGTTAACACTCTATTTTTCAAAAATTCTAGAGTCCAATGCATACATGTGGTTTGCATTCAAAATAGGGCACTCGAATTTCATAGATCTTCCCAGTCTACTTGAGTAAAACAAGAGTTATGCAGGAGTAACATATTTTTGGGTTTTAAATTTTTTATATTAAAAGATGATGCATACAACTGACTCTACTAAGTGGACTAAAAACACAAAGATGCATGAAATAAAAAATCCCCAAAACTCAAACAAGACACTATCCTCAGTGTTCAAGCCTTAGAGATGATACAAATGAAAAGGACATGATAGAAAAAGAAAGAGTACAACCAGACTAATCCATAGGCGGTGGTGGTATCGGAGTCGAAGAGAAGAACCCTCCAAATGTGCTCTGACTGCTCTAATGATCACGGAGCCACTAAATGTTATCCCTCATGCTGTCCTGGAAAACGCGTATCTCCATCAACATATGAGTCTGGCTATCAAACCTAACTGTGAACTCTGCCCTCAAATCTGTGAGCATCATCTCCTGGCAGGTGCCTCGGACAGCTATCAAACCTAACTGTGAATGCCTGAATCGACTCCAAAGTAATTTGAAAACCTGCAAAGTCAAACTGTGATGTATATGAAGACATCTCCTCAACAGGTGCCTCGGACAGCTCATAAGCTGGTATCTCCACAGTAACATGTGATGGGCGCCGAGGTGAACTGGTGTCTCTGGGAGTGGTGGAAAGAACAACCAGTTGGCCTTATCAAATACAGTAAATCTCTGAATGTCACTGCAAGGAATATGGTCCTTTCTGTTCTTGAAGATGAAGCTTCTGGTACCATTGGCGACGACCGCGAACTTCATATTCAAGATGGTACTCTGATCAAGAAAAATACTCCCCTTCAGTAGTTTCGCCTCTTCAAGATTCAGCCTAAAGTGCTCGGCGATGGGAGTGATGAGACCTCTAATTGTGATATTGCATGTCACCTTTTTACCATGCCGCTCGAAGTTCCTGGTGATGAAGGCTCCAATATTAACTCCGATCCCCTCCGCCATGGCGTGCAGCAGGAAGAGCACCATTGTCACCTCGCCTGCAAATTGTGTTGGATAGAATCGTGTGGGCAAAGCGAAACACTGGGTTCTAGATCTGACTGCTCTTCGCATAACGATAGTAGAGAGTCCGCTCTCTAGTAATAGCCATCCAGAATGTGTGGGCATTGAAATCTCTAGGTACCCATCTCTCCCCACCCTGTGGAAAATGGTAAATATCATTGAATTCATTAAGGGAGAGAGAGAGAGAGAGAGAGAAAGCCTCTTATTGTAGAGTTGGAAGTCGATTTTTGTCGGCTTGTAGTCGTCACCTTTCAGATTAGTAGTCTTGAAACTGTTGAGAAATTCCCATGTTGGTTGCTCATAGGTGTCCCAGGACCGCTCACGAAAATATGTCGTATATCCCCCAGCATTGAGATTAGTATCTCTTTGTCTCTTAACTTTACCGACGGAAGTTAGATTGGAGAGTTAAATAACTCCTCTTTAAGGTCTTAAGTTCGAGTTTTTCTATATGAAAAAAAATGTTGGGAATTTCATCCACCACAATTAGATGTGTGACATGAGACGAACACTAGGTTAGTCGGGATCGATGGTGGATTGAGATTTCATATCTTGGCTAGTGTGAACAATCGTTAGCGCCACAAGGGTCATCACTTTTCAGGTTACTAGGGTGGCAATACAAAAAAACCTAGAAAAAAAATTTGATATTTCGTTGAAGCAATTAGTTCTTGGGATAAGCATAAGTTTAGAAACTTTGTTTGGTAAAAATCTCTCACATGTTAGGAGAAGGTTTTCTATGAAGAATGTTACCAAGAGTGATAGAGAAGTGTTAATTCTTTCCCACCTACATGAATTGCTTAATTAAATTTGATTAAAGGAAATTATAAAAAAATGATAATAAAGAATCAATAAGCTATTTGATTATCCAAAATTTGGGTAAGTTGGGGACAAGCAAGCTTGAGGGGTGCCCTAACCCCTGATTTCCTAAGTTCGTCTGGTTTGTGAGTTATTAGTCGAAAGTCCGCTACACTTTCCACATTGTGTAAATTGGAGAAGTGCCTTAGTGCTAAGCCGGCTACGTAGTTCAACTTTTCATTCAAAATATGGAATGTTCGAACAAGTAAACTCATAGAGGACTCTTTGTCACGATCCCAGTTTAAACCTTGGTTTGTTCCGCAGATCGCAACATATCATGGACGATCAAGTAAAATTGCGGAAACATGCTATTATTCAAGAGTATTATAATAGAAAGTGGTCAAACCATGCAATCTTTTTATTGATCATTCAGAGCCAGTGCACTATTTACTTTTTAACATATAAGTCTAGATTCAAATACCACAACCAACTATTTTCTTTTATATTACACATACAAAATGGCTCTCAAATTCTTCCAAAAGAAACATAGGAGACATAAGTCTCATCTATACCTCCTATCCAAAAGTGCTTCTAATCCCGACATAGGATCGCAAAACACAGCCTCAGAGCTCGTCTACTGATCTGAAAAAAATCTGAAAACACAATATGAGCAAACCACAATTCAGTAAGTTGAAAACTCATAACCCATGTGTTATCACATATTCAATTTGGATAAAATAATATTAAGTGTATCATACCCTGATAACACATAAGTACTAGCACCTTATCATATGCATAATCAATATCATCCTATTACAATAACATAATAAGATCGTGCTTGCCACATGGAGGTATATAAAAACATGGATGCATGTACATGTCATATCACCAACTGGCCAGAGGTACCATCCCTTCCGGGATATCATGTCAACCCTGTCGGGGTAGTGGTTGTTGGATTCTAGAGGTGGCCCCTACGAACTCAAGTGGTGACTCCCATCGATTGCAATGTAGCACTTTGGTTCGCATGGCACTTAGGTTCAAACAACCTTGAGTCATCCTTCCGAAAATTTAACATATCAGCCCTATAAGGTATTTCAACCTATAAGGGTAAACATATCAACCCGATAGGGTAATGTCAATGCATGTCTATGTAAGATGCAAATGCCTCAACATATCATATTAGTCATATTACATAGTTGCAATAAAACAATTTTCTTTGTTGAGTTCATATAACCCATATCAGTAACCATTACATTCATTCAGAAGTCTCATTACTTCAACACTATGCACATTATAGCATAACATATATTTTTAGTCTCCAACACAACAGTTTAAGTGACACTCAATGTAAAACACATAACAATGATTCAATCATCATATTTCCCTAAAGCAAGACCTTGATAGCTTTATTCTATATAAATCCCATAATTGTTCTATTTATGGATTTATTCCAACAGATATGAGATCTGTCAATAAACTATTTCATTTATGTAGATAGGCAGATTAAGTGTTATGCATTAAAAGAGTTATAAGCCTCAGTATACACAACATTTTTATGAGACTCTAGATGTCCTAGAAAATAGACCTAGATGAATTATTATCACTAAAATAACATATAGAAAGTCTTAGCAGTTGAATTATCACAACATTATTATTTCAACCTATACATAGTAAGAAGCATATTGCATGATCCTTAAGATAAATAGCTCCTAGTATACAATCTTGGTTACATATATTTCTAAGGCTCTGAAGAGTAGATTTCAAAAGAAGTTCAAAAACTTCATTTTGTAATTTTTTTTCTTGAAGAATCCAAGAATTGTACAACAACCTCAATATTAGCTTCTACTTTGTTCTGAGTTTGGGCATGTTCTTCGCCAAGGAGATAAGAATCCATGATGAAAACACAAAGACAATAAATATATGATTCATTACAGATGGGAGGAAACTAATTTTAACCAAATTATCTAAGGATAATTCATAGGAGAGGAGCTAACAACTTACATAGCATGAAATCCTCAATGATGTCACCTTAGCTTCTATTCCACTTCCTTAGCTTTTCTTTGTTCTTCTACTTCTCTTTTTGATCTCATGTTAAAATGTATATGTATAGAAAATAGTAGAGGGGTATATATAGGTGTAATACCGACTTAAAGCCGGTTGATAAAGTTACCATTATACCCCTTGTCAATGTTATTATTTACATGTAATATCATTTAAGTAAATGATTTGTCTTTTCCTTTATTCATTTACTTAAGACATTACATGTAAATAAGAAACTACCCCCCATTTGAATTCAAATAAAATATTATAAAATTAAATTCCAAAGGAATAAAAATCTAAATTTTGGGCCGAAGAATAAAATCGATAGTTTTATAGATTTTTTCGTTTTTGTCCCTTCATTTAACATAACTAAAACTCTTCCTAAAATTTATTAAAAATTATATCTAGTACACTTTAACATATATGAACAATTACCGGGAATTCAATTTTCCAAATTCTAAAGTTTTCGAAAATCATATTTCCATGCCTTAGTCAGATTTCGTTAATTTTCAGCATATGCAAAGTGAAACTAGAATACACCATTTAACACATATACGATGGTAGATATTAACTACATAAATATACAATTAACATTTATAATCTCATATGAATTATATCATCAATATCACACTCTTAAATCCTGATGACCTAAGGTCGTCTAGTATGGGATCCATCAACCGAAAGGTCGCTACAAGAACTTCCTTATGCAACCTTGATTAAAAGTTAGAACTCATGAAAAAGAAATAAGTTGTGTTTACTTTTACCATTTAAAAGTATAAGCTCAAGAGATACTTGTTCCATCAATATTAATGTTGTAGTTTGATAGACTTTCTCTACAAGTTGGGATAGATACCGTTTGTTCCATCAATATTAATGTTGTAGTTTGATAGACTTTCTCTATAAGATGGGATAGAAACTATGTAAACTATTTATGGATCAAAAACTTTATGTAGCAGGATGATTGATGAAAATGCATTGCTAATAAGGAGTAGGAGAAGGATGGTGCAAAGAAAGTATTGGTCTAAGGATATATGTTATGATGAAATAGTCTTGAGCGTTGCTTTGGAATTTTACTTGAGGACAAAAAAGACTTTAAGAATGTGAGAGTTTGATGCATCTAAATTAGTCAATTTTTTATACTCTATTTAGTCTAAATTTCGTCAATTCATTGTCGCATGCATAATTTTGTCTATCAATTCACTTCATTTTAGTTTTTCAGAATGAGAATCTACATAATGTCAGGTGTTTGTTTAGAGCATCTGCATCGTGACGAAGGAAGTCTGCAATAAACTGGAGTAGATTTGGAGCCAAATAAATAAAAAATTCAAAAATCATGACCGTGATGGAAGCTTCACGCCCGTGAGCACATGCAAAACTTACTGATGGAAATTCTTGAAAAAGGTGTCTCATTCCTAGTCTTCCTCATGGCCGATTGATTGCCCTGGTTTGAGAAGCTTGTTAGAAATCCTTATCTCTCGTTCCTTTGAATTGCCTTGAAAAGAATTAAAAATAAGTATATCCGGCATTAAATAAATTGTCTTCACTAGTCAACCCCTATGTCTTGCTACTCAACCCTCCCATTCATAAGAGAGTTGTCGTTGTCACCGAAAGCAAATGAAAGTAGTGAGTTAAATAAGTTATGTCAGCAATGCTTCCCAACCATCGGTATCTAGATTTGGCCCATGAAACCATTTTCACGGTGAATCGACGTCGAGATGATGGATGTGTGCCTTGCATATTCATGTCGTGCTGAACATCACAACCCGTGAAGTCAATTTCACGATCGTGAGCGTGTCAAGAACAAACACAATGATAATCATTCGGTCATGACGTGATAGACAAATCATGAGACATGATATTTTAATGAAGAAAGAAGTTTACAATCAGTCACGATGTGACATCTTGAGCACGGGTCGTGAAGAATTTGAAAACTAATGCAACCTTTTGGTCATGATCGTGAAACCAACTTCGTTGGTCATGAATTGGGCCGCTATTGAAGATGAGTTACAATCACGACTGCGACAATCCTATCTCGAGTTGTGAACAATATTCTGAGCAAAAAATAAACTTTTATTTTTAACTCATTAAACTTTAACTTTTGGAGATTTTGATCCAGGATTAAGCCAAATTCGATGAAACGAAGTTTGACATGATATGACTCTTTCTACCTATTGGAAATCTATAAACAAACCCCAAAGGTTTCATTTTTGAGGTTTGCTCAAGCTTGGGAGAGCCTAACGTCGAAGAAGAAGATAGAGTGTTGCAACAATTTCCTAAAGAGACGATCATCAAGGTGTTAAAATTCTGAAATTCTTTTGTAATTTTCTTTCTCTTTCCTAATTAAATGGTGAACTCCCATATGTATTCTGATTTTATTTTCATGGAGAATGTTTAGGTATGGGAAAACATGTGGAATCCTCATTTTTAATGAAATTCAATTTGACAAATTTGTTTACACATATGAATATTGTTTTTATTGCTTTTTCATTATTTCACTAAGATTTTGATCTTTGCTAGCATCCTGGATAGGAATAGTGAGCTCATATTTCTCCCTGATCTTTTAAAATGATTTATGATTTTTTATTTGAAGCATTGCATGCCATGCCTAGGTAGCATCCTAGAGAGGAATACATTAAGTCTGAGGTATGTGAGATTGACATCTTAGAGGGGAACAATCCATAGTTTAGGAAATACATTTTAATGCATCTCAATTTTTTATTATATTAGATTGACATCCTAGAGAGGAACGGTTGGGTCCATTAAAGTTGAGATAGTTGGTTCATCTTGTAGAGGAAATCAAAACTATTGGTAGATCCTAATCATCATAAGAATTGGATTAAAATTAAACCTTCATTAAACCTCTGGTGAAATATTGTTTATCCCTACCTATCTTATCTCATCCTAGTCCAGTACTTGTTGTCATCAAAATATGATATTTATCTCTGATTTTATCTTGTCTTTTAAGAAATCCATTTTGTCCAAAACCCAATAACATCTCCTATTAGTTTGTGAGGTTAGATAGATAAGAATACAATCCTCGTGGGAATGATACTTACTCATCGTTTCTATTGCTTGACGCGACTAGTGAACTTGCTATCAAATTTTTTTATCCTATTAGCACGCATAAGTAGGCATGATGTGTAGCCACGACCACTACGTTAGACGTTTGGTCTAGGTATAGTGATGCATACAGGAGACCATTATGGGACTACGGACCCATGTAGGACATGCAGTAGCTACCACCAGGGTAGGAGTAGAGCAAAGGGTGTGATTCCTACTTTTTTGCATGTGGTGAGAAAGGACACAAGAGACCTGATTGCCTTACCCAATATCCTCCAGCTCAAACTATTTTTGCACCATGTGACCTCGGGCTACTGCCACCTTGTTAGATTACTACAAGCGGCAAGGATACCACCAATACCTCACAGAACAAGGTAAGAGAGTTGTAGGACCATCAGGTGGACCCAGAGTTAGTGTGGCTAGAGCTTATGCTATTATTCACGATTAGGCTGCCACCAGTTCGGAGGGGGGCACAGGTTCGATTCTTCTTGCATAGAGATGTGTTTCTATTTTATTTGTACCTAAAACTTCCTATTATTTTGTGTCATGTGCATGAACATCATCCTTGTCTGCACAATTTCTACCTTGTTTTCTACTATTGTTGTGTATTTACCTTCTGGAAATTTTGTGGTCGGTAAAAATCTGCACATGCTCACCATATAGATAATGCCTCCATATCTTCAATGCAAAGATATTGAAGATTACATATAGTGATGCTTCACAATAGGGTCTTGGATGTGTTTTGATGCAGCATGGGAAGGAATTTGCCTATGCATCGCACAAGTTGAAGTCGCATAAGGTGAACTATCTGACCGTTGACTTGGAGTTGGCAGGCATAGTTTGGTATGGAGGTATTATCTAGTGAGCATGTGAAGATTTCTACTAACCACAAAACACTAAAGATATACATAAACAAGGAGCTTAATCAGAGGATGGATGGAATTCATCGAAGACTGCAATTTGACCTCGGAGTATCACTCGAGCAAGGCAAACGTAGTAGTTGGTGCGTTGGGCTATAAGTTCATGGACAATCTTACACCTAAGGACATCGATAGGACTCCTCCTACTCATGAGTTTTCGAGGTTGATTTTTGACCTCAGAGTTGTTAGTCATGGAGGGTTACTGTGTGGCCTCAGGGTTAGACTGATGCTATTGGACAAGATTAGAGAGGCCTAGAGAGTGGATGATCGTACTCTTATGTTGTTGAATCAGCTAAAAGAAGGAACTGGTAAGAAATATCAGCAGCTAGAGGAGGGGACTTTAATGCTATAGGACAAGATGCATGTAACTCATGCTTATGACAAGATGCATGTAACTCATGCTTATGACTTGAGACAAGAGCACATGCAGGAGAGCCGTAACGCTGCATATGCATTACATCCTGCATGCACGAAGATGTACAGAAATATTTGTGTCTTATTATTGGCCTAAGATGAGGAAAGACATTGCTGAGTATGTCTCTTATGGTTTGGTGTGCCAACATGTGAAAGTTGAACACTAGAGTCCTATTGAGAAGTTGGTTCCCTTGTCTATTCTTGAGTTGTATGGGAACACATCAAATGGACTTTGTGAAAGGATTTCCAATTACACTGAGAGGCCACGATACCATATGGGTCATAGTTGACAAACTGACCAAGTCGACGCATTTCTTGCCTATCAAGATCACGTACTCTATAGATAGATTAGTACGACTTTTCATTGACGAGATTATATGACTACATGGTGTGGCCATATCTTTAGTATTTTGATAGAGATCCTAAAATTACTTCCACATTCTAGAGCCATGTACACGAGTCCTTAAGGACTAAGATGAAGTTTAGTATTGCTTTTCACCCTCAAGCGGATGGTCAGGCTGAGAGGATCATCCAAATATTGGAGGATATGTTGAGAGTGAGTGCCATAGATTTTGATGATAGTGGGATGACAAACTAGCTTTGGCAAAGTCTACATATAATAATAGTTATCAGTCTATAATTGGCATGGCATCGTTTGAGACACTATATGGCAGGAGGTGTCACACTCGTATATGTTGGGACGTAGAGGGCACCAGGTTGTTGACTAAGCAAGAGCCAATTCAAGCACAATTGAGAATGTCGAGCTAATAAGGAAGAGAACCAAAGATGCTCAAGATAGACAAAAATTGCTTGTTGACAATTGGTGACAAGGTGTTCCTCAAAATCTCACCTCGAAAAGGTATCTTGCATTTTGCCAAGAAAGAGAATTTGAGTTCTCGATTCATCGGACCTTTCGAGGTGATTGAGAGAGTAGGGGCTCATGGATTATCGCCTACCTTTGCCACCGACACTGGCACAAATTCATAATGTCTCACATGCCTCTATGTTATGGAAGTGCTTATTGAGAGAGGATCAATGAGTGGAGGTTATATGCAAAGGAGCCATCCTCACATGTTTTGATATTTCAGGTTAGTATTAATTTCGAGTATATTTTTTTTAAAATAAGTATAGTATCATAACGAGCCAACCAGTAATAGAGCTCCATGAAAACATTTTTCTAAATTTTAAAAATTGACCAGTGCATTTTCATCCTTTCAGAGGGTAGGATATAATAAATAATAAAATAAAAATAAAAAATGGATTGATCATTGGATGGCCGACACGTGTCCTATCCTTAACATAAAACAACAGCTCCTTCTCCTTAATCCTCTTCCTCCCAGTTTCTTCTCATGAGCAGCAGCCATCAGCGTCCCGGGGAGTAGCACACGATCTCCATCTAGTCGTCGTTTATCCATCAAACATCATAGCCGAATAGAAGACGTCGAGACGAACACATCCATGGTATTTTGGAGTGGTGCGGTGGACTTAGTGTTGCTCGAGCAGGAGTTGTTCGCGGACGAACGGAAAGGAGAAATGTGACTGGTTCATCCTCGTCGAGCCATCATTCTTCTTTCAGTAAGATCCTTATAGTTGATACTTAGTGCAGCGAGGATTCATTGAGATTTTGAGTGGTTCTTTTGTGTTAGTTGTTTTGCCATTCTAGGATTTTGGAGCTCCGTCGCTTGTTGTTTAGACTCACTCGAATAGGACATCAATTTGTTTTAGTTCTGGCAGAATTTAGATAAGGTCTTGATTGAGATTTATTGGTTTGATTTACCTTGTTCTAAATAATATAGTACCTCTGCGCTTTATGCTGGATTTTTTGAAAGTCGATGACAGAACACCGAGAGGATTGTTAAGGTATCATATAGCTCTTCTCAATGAGTACTTGATGTACTGAACCTACCTCTATAACTTCGTTGTTGTTGGATGTGTGATTGAATCAAATTTTTGTGTATGGTGTTGGTTGTCTTCATTTTCTATCGGCTTCACATGAGCGGACTCAAACAAGAGCCAGCTGGAACTTGGCGAAACCTCAATTTATACACAGGGAGTTGCATATTGGATCTGTTGGTGGCTGTTAAGGGGATGATTAGGGGTATATTTTATGGTTTAGTGTTATGACACTTTTCTTGTGTAAGTTCTTAGCTCTCATCTCGTTAATTGTCGCAACCGCCACCAAATAAAATTACTTTCGCTGGAAGATATGACCAATCGTACGTGTTTGTCTCTGTAGTGGTAAGATTCTTATGGTCGAGACCTCTGTTGTGAATACTATGAATGTTATAATGAGGAGGGGCTGCCAATTAACTATTTGTGAATATGCTTGTGTGTAGCCCTCTTTTCCTTGTTGCTTGGCCACCCGATCTCACGAGACCCGTCGGAACTCGGCCCCCACTTTGCATCATACGTGATGAGTAGTGTTCATACATGCTTATGTATACTCAAGGCTGATTTAACATAAACTTTTTGTTGCTTAGTGACGGTTGTTTTTCTTTGACAAGCACTCTAACTTCCATGTTTTCTCGTCGCCTTAGCTGTTGGTTTATGCAAAGCTTGTCAGAGTAGACGGACAACTACAAAACATTCATTTTCGTAGGGGTAAAATATCACATCATCATACTCCTCGTTTGGGTGAACTTTATGTGTATAATCTAGTACGGAAATTTATGTGATTTGACAAAAGAATGTATCATTACTCCCTAGATAAGAGAGTTGATTCTTGAAGCTTATGAAATGGTTAAATATAGGATTAGATTGCTAAATATTGCAGCTTTATTTATTAAAATTTTGTTAACTTTCATGAGATTAGTGACGAGAAATGATTTTATGACTTAACTAAGGAGGGTTTATGTGTTTACTTGATGAATGTGTTCATATGATTTAAATTGTTAGATACATGAGTAAGTAGCTTGTTAACTAAACTATAGCTTATAGATTTAGGAAAATATAATGTTATATCAATTACATNTACTTGATGAATGTGTTCATATGATTTAAATTGTTAGATACATGAGTAAGTAGCTTGTTAACTAAACTATAGCTTATAGATTTAGGAAAATATAATGTTATATCAATTACATATATAACAATCATATGACTAGTAACTTTTCTTTTGAGAAAAGGACTCTTTAAGTGTTCTTTTAGTAATAATTGGATTAAAAATAAAAAAGTTCATTTAATGGAAAATCTAATTGTATGAATGAAAATCAATGGATAATCATTTAGAGTCACATAATCATTAGCTAGTCATTAGATATATAATTATGATTAAATTATAATTATTAAATGAATGTTAACAATTAAATCTATAAATATCTTTTATCTAGATTAAATCATATGAGTTACCACTTCAAGTCCTAATGTATAGAAAATAATTTTGATTGGACTTATGATTAGGTTCTTGTCATTGTTGATCGGACTCGGACACGGAGGACCAAGAGGGGTCTAGCGATACTAAGGTGAGGGATTTATCACAAAAACATTAAAAATGCTCTCGTAGCTAACCATAATCTTACATTAAGATAATACGTGCTTTTCGAATGGGTTGTTGCATTCATGTGGTTGTCTTGCATCATATGAAATAAATGTGTGTGTGTGTGTGTATCATTATTTGCTAATTAAGTCATGCTAAGATTCATGCAAATATCTTACTCTTCTCCTTATGGACTTCATGAATGTCTTTTACGATATTTTTTCTGATTCTTGAGTTTTATGAGATTTGATGAATTTTGTGGATTCTAATCTTATGCTAGATTCTTCCTAACAAAATGCATGTGCATTCATACACATGCTACTTATCATGTTAAAATCGTCTCTCGACGAGAATTTGCATTTCATTGGGGAATGATCAACTCTGAGTACGTGCAACAATCATTAAGTATATTATTACATCCCCATGTGGATGATGCCAAGTAGGTGAAATATTAAGTCCGTGCATTGTGGCAAGTCTGAGTCCGCACAACAACTTACTTGGGACCCGTATTGATAGTACGACCTTAGTGAGGATTCTCTTCTGCTTTAGCCTACTTATTTTGTAGCTAAAGTGAGAAAATATTTTTACATGACATACATTGCATGATTTTATCGTTGTCGTAATGCATTTGTGGGCTTCGATTTATTGGTTTCCTATATTGTGCTTCCCCCACTCTCTGAGCTAAATTATGCTCAGCCCTCATTCCTCTTCTTGCGGGAGATGACTGTTAGTATTCTCATGTGATGGACATTGGGTGAGGTGTCATTTGTGTGAGGCCGGGGATGGATGTAGTCTAGCCCCTTTATCATTTGCTTATTTTCATATTGAATAAGTAGAAAATTATTGTATAGTTCCTGACTTCGATACTTGTTATTCATCCATAATGACCTTATGGATTTGAGATTTTGATATTATATTTCCTTTATGAATTTATGAGGACTTTGGTTCCTCCTTTCGTATATGTGATTATAATTCATTCATGCTCCCATATGCGTAGTTCTATTATGGATGTTTGTCTCTTATATGGTCATTTCCTTCATGACAATGTTATATCATCTTATATAAATGGGCATTTTTGCCGATATTTGCCTTACGCAAAGGTCATGTAAAAATTTTCAAAAATTTCATGACTTAGTTATTTTTTATTATGTTTCCGCATTGTTTCACTATTTGAAATTGAGTTAATGAATTGTCCTCCTCTTGTGATGGTTAACGGTCGAGTTTGTCGGGATTGGTCGTCACAATTATAGTTGACTTTTGATGTCCTTTTGATAAAACTTTGTCTTTTTGGCATTCGATTGTACCATTAGGCTTGTAGTTTATTCACAACATAAAACATTCATGTGAAGTTATGAGAAACAATTTTACAAGTTCCATTATGAACCGAAGCATTAAATTCGTAGCACGTCGCAAGTGTATCCATAGTGCTTTTAAGCAAACATTATCTTTGTGTGACCAAAATTTTGTAAAAAAAAGACTTCCATTTATCAAATTCTTACTCTTTCTAGGCCTCTTTGTTTCTCTAAATTTTGTATATTTTGGAGGGTGAGGTGGGGTGGGGTTGTTGAAATGTGATTCAAATTATAGTCCATGTCAACGTCAACATGTCATAACTTATTTATTTTAAAATGACAATTATATTATGGTGTAAGATTGTATTAGTAGTAGTAGTATGTATCTCATGTAGTGATGTGTCTCATTATCTATTAGTAATTATAATATTATGTCTATAATGTGATGTCGATATTCTTTTTTATTTTTTAATCATTATCTCCATATTTTTATTTTGCACTTTCCCATACTGTATGTCTAATTATACCACTTTATTTTTAAATTTTATGCAGTTAATTGATATAGTGATTTTCTCTTTATCAATTTTTTTTTTACTCTGGCTTTTTATAGAATTGTTTTCTTATTATTTTTTAATCTCCAATAAGGGTGGGGTGGGTAGGGTGAGGGGAGGGCAAGGCCCCAAACACCCCTTCCGTCCCTGATCTTGAGCTCGCTGTTAGGAAAAGAAAAAAGAGGCATATTATATATATAGTAAAGCAGGTTTAGTTGTGGACTCCAAACATTGATCGGCATTAAATAGTTAGGAATAAATTAAGCTATTGAGCGTTATCATTACATGATCCCTTGTAATATTAAAAACTAAGAAAATCACTCGAGCTTCGCGCAATTAAAAATTATAAGTTAATTTTAATAATAAAATAAATATTAACTATTTCTTATATTAATTATAAAAAAATTTAACTTTAAAAATATTAAAATATGATGTCATTTTTACTTTAAATAAAAAAATATTCTTTTAACAAATAAAATATGAAGATTTTAAATAAAAAATATATTCTTTTAACAAATTTATTATTCTTTTAATATGATTATAGATTTTAGATTATTACTAATACTAACATCTACAAAGTTTATATAGATTTCATATACATATGATAGAAATTTAATTGAGTCTCACCTATTTAGAAGTATTAAAAAAATTTCCGTTGAGCTATCTGATGATCATGGAGATATAAGAAGAGTAACATTAAAAAAATTCAAAAAAATAGAATATGAATATATTATATAATATAAAAATAAATACATTACAATCAATTCAGCTGAATTAATGTGTTTAGGAGTTATGTCATTTAATATGTTAATTAATGATAATGAATAATATATTTATTAATAGATAATATAGGTTAAAAATTTAAAAATATAAAAAAAAAGATAAATGTGAAATGTGGATGGAGATTGACTATAATGCACCGACTTTATATATTATATAGATTTGTTACTTGCCACAAAAATTACCTCATTACTTCTAGAAGGGAATGTTGGAAGATATAACAAAAGTGTAAAGGGTATAGAATCTTGGTATACGTTGATCATTAATTAGTCGGATACATATTTTAATTTTTTGAATTTGATCCCGAACTTTGATACTTGTTATACTAAAATTCTTGTATAGTTCCTAACTTCGATACATGTTATTCTTGTATTTTACATTTCATCGGGGAATGATCAACTCCGAGTAGGTGTGACAACCTAACAAGTAGGTGAAATATTAAGTCCGTGCATGGTCGCAAGTCTCAGTCCGCCCAACAACTTACTTGGAACCCATATTGCGCGTACGACCTTAGTAAGGATTCACTTCCGCTTTAGCCTATTTGTTTTGTAGCTAAAGTGAGCAAATATTTTTACATGACATAGCTTGCATGATTCTATCGTCGTTTTATTATATTGCATTTGTGAGCTTTAATTTTATTGGTTTCCTATATTGTGCTTTCTCCACTCACTAAGCTAAATTATGCTCAAGCCTCATTCCTCTTCTTGCGGGAGATGAATGTTAGTATTCTCATGTGATGGACATTGGATGAGGCATCATTTGTGTGAGGCCGAGGACAAACGTAGTCTAACCCCTTTATCATTTGCTTATTTGCATATTGAATAAATAGAAAATTCTTGTATAATTCCTAACTTCAATATTTATTATTCATCCATATTGACCTTATGGATTAATGAAAGTTAAGTTTAACAAAAGAAAAGGATAAAATTATCATTTCGTAATTAATGAAGGTTAAGTTTAACAAAATATGGTGAAGTTTAATAGAAAGATTTGATTGACAAATTGATATAAGTTTAAGGACTAAAATTGATAAATTTATAGTTTAAGATTATATGTGAGAAAAAGTTATAATTGAAGTATATATTTATACACAATTAAAAAGGCAAGATAGAAGCATATATTTATACACAAAATTTACATAAATCATCCATAAAGGAGCTAAGCTTTATTTTATATTAAAAGCCGATGAAACAAAATGTTATTCATGCATAGGATTGGGTTGTGCATCTAATAATTGAAACTTTTGAATTGACTACAAATGATGGTTCTTTAAGGAAACGTGTTGCTTCTTTTTATTTAGCAATGAGAGCTACAAAAAGTCATGAGATTGCACTTAAATTTGGCAAAGAGGACATATACGAGAAGGGAAACAAATGGCAACAAACATGTCACATAGCATGAAGCTGCCATCTAAGCATGAGTGACTAGGGAGGGAAAAATAGAGATACAATATATATAGCCTGTTTGAATAAGTGAGCTGGATTAGGCAAAACCACTTCAGCCAGTGTTCTGCATGCCGGCCGCGATGCCCTTCATGGTCAGAATGAGGGTATCCTCCAGTCCGGGAGCGTATTCGCTTGTCGGGTTAAGCTTCACTAGCTCTGCGGCTGGTTTGCTGGAGTCTGTTATCTCCCTCGACAGATGAGGTCTAACATTTACATGGAAACTGGGATCCCTGATTCGCTTCAGGGTGTAAGCTTGACTGACATTAAGAATTGTAATGTAAGCATCACGCAGTGATAGCCTCTGCTTCAAGTATGGGTCACCTTCTAACAGATCCTTGTGACCAGCAACCTGGAAATAGAAAATCCTGAGTCATAAGTTTGTCATAATAAAAAAAAATTGTCAAGTGGCTATGCGTCGACACCTACAGAAAACTCATAAGGAAGCAGAATTAGCTCTCTTAATTGTCAATTTGCATTTATTGCAAATTATGCAATAAACAATTTGATTCTTCCACAGAGGCAATGAACATTTTTCCTCAAAAACATGAATGAGAAAAAAAATGATAAAAATTATACCAGAAAGATCAGAGGTTTCCTAGCTCGAAAGAGAAATCAAAACAACCAGAATGGAAAAGAACTTCATTTCAGGGACAGAACTAAGATTGATGGGAGGGGATTTATATAGTTCCTAGCTTTATATAATTTTATAATTCCCTATATAGTTTGGCCCCTTCCGACTTTTCATTATGGATCCATCCTTTGTTCATTTCCAAAAACTAGGAAAAAACATTAGTTCAGAAACAAATGATTTAAGAAATTCACCTGAAGAAGCAGGCTTTTTGTTTCTTCATAGCTGGCTCTCAATTGCTCCCCAAGATTCCATAGATCTTCAGATACAAGAAGTCTGTCATATAAAGCAGCTATGCCAGGATCTCCTTTTGCAAACACCATCTCAATCAAATCTATTGTAACTCTGAAAAATGGCCATTCATTATACATCTGCTGAAGGGTATGAAGATTCCTGATATCCTTCTGCAGGACGTGCTTGAATGCTGCACCAAATCCCAGCCACACGGGAAGGTGAAACCGAGTTTGCGTCCATGCAAAGATCCATGGAATTGCTCGTAGTGATTCAATGCCTCCACTAGGCTTTCTTTTTGAAGGTCTGCTTCCGATATTCATCCTACCATACTCTGTCTCAGGGGTCGCCTGACATCAAGCAAAAATAGTTACTGTCATTCTAAAATTCCCTGCATGATTATGTATTATAATTAAAGGACCTACAAAAATGCTTTTGATGACAGTGCAAACATAGAAATACTGGAATCAGTAAGTAGACATTTTTTTTTACAAGCATACTCATAATACAATATATACTTCAGACTCCAATTGGCCACAAGAGTCATTTTATGGAAGACGAATATATACAACATGAAGATATGTAGTGTTAAAGGAAGGAGAGAGAAAGAAGAGATAAAAAAACTAACTTTGCTGGTCAAACAAATTCTTTTAACTATTGAAAAAGGATTGAAGGTACGAAAATGGTATTGCTAAGTTATGATGGCAGTAACAAACTACATCACAAAGTACATTTATTGGTTCCAAACTGCATAAAAAAAGGTGTCAAATTACTCACCAGGCGAAAATATTCAACAAAGCGTGGTTCTTTGAAAACAATTGATCGATACTCCTCTGTAGCCACAACTGCCATCTCATCCAGCAATGCACGCCATTCAGGCTTTGGAGATATTGGCGGATGCATCCCATGTTCAAGAGTAGCAGCTGTGAAACGTTGAAGAGTTCTGAAGCATAAATGTTCTTCACCAAATGATTGCTCTATAACTTCACCTTGTACTGTAACCCGGAGTGATCCATGAATGGTGTCTGGTGGTTGAGATAATATGGCAAGATGAGTGGGGCCACCTCCTCTTCCAACAGTTCCTCCTCGTCCATGGAACATTGTCAATTTCACTCCATATTGCTTTGCAACCTTTATCAGTTCCTCTTGAGCCTTGTAGAGTTGCCAGGCTGCAGAAAGACGCCCAGCATCCTTTCCCGAATCTGAATAACCAATCATGACTTCTTGTTTCCCATTAATCCGGTTCTTATACCAATCTATCGAGAAGAGTCGGGCTACAGCTGCAGGAGCTTCCTCAAGATCTGCAAGCTTTTCAAAGAGTGGTACCACTCTCAATGGCTTTTTCACATGACATTCACGCTGCAAGAGCTCAACTGCCAGTACGTCAGATGGGGATGTCGCCATTGATATAATATAAGCCCCAAAGTTATCCGAAGGAAGTTCTGCTATCACATGTAATGTATCTAAAACATCAGCAATTTCCTCAGTTTTGGGGAGGTCAGGGCCAAATAACGGACGTTTTCCGTTAAGCTCAGATAAAATCCATTCTTGACGCTGTTCTTCAGACCAATCACGATATGAGCCAATTCCTAGATGATTTGTGATGGCATCAAGAACATCAGTGTGCCTGTCAGATTCTTGTCTAATGTCAAGCCTCACAAAAGAGAGGCCAAAGGTAGACACTTGGCGTAGAAAATCAAGAAGGCTTCCATCAGCGATAGGTCTATCACCACAGGCACAAAGTGATCTATAACAGTGTTCAAGAGGCTCCAGGAACTACATGAGATAAAAGGTGAAATGTAAAGCATACAAATAATAATAGGACTTGAAATCACATAGAATATTTCCATTCACTTGACTTATGGAAGAATGTGGGTTCAAAATACAGGGCTTAGACAGAGTGTCTTTGAGAGCACTGGTCAGACAGTAGTCCAAAAATATTGAATGCATTTACCTTCGTGAATTCAAAACATGAACAATAAAATGTAACTTTATTGTAAAAAAAAACTAGATGGAAGAACTTAAGTACCTGTTCAACATTGGTGAAAGTTGCTTCCTCAGGAATGTCAGAATATCCATTTGACAATAAATGGCGTGACCGTTCACGTGTGTTGTATAGTTTGTCTCTCACATCACTAAGTATAACACGATATGGTTCACTTGGAGGAACTTGCTTCCAGAATTCTGTATTCACAACATTCGATTCAATTGTGATTACATAAAATGTGTAATTAAAGACAATTGATGAAAAATACTAATTCTAATAGATAGATAGAAATAAGGTAATAGAAAAGAAAAGAAGGAAGACGAGACTTACCTATGTAGTGCTTTGCATCCTTTTTGGAGGACCTATGCAGCTCATCAGCTCGTTCTCGGAGCTCATCGGTGCAACGCCACATGGATAACTACGAGAGATGCATTATGAATTCAAAGCATTCTATATTTTACAATGTACTGATATTCAGATAATTATCCGAACTAAAAGTTTCATACCTCAAACATGAGATCCTCTATCTGAGAATAATACAGATTTGCAGCCATCATTCTAGCCAACAAGCAAACATCCCTAGTAACTTCAGGAGTGACTCTAGGGTTTCCTGAATAACATAGAATCATTTTCAGCCTACAAGGTGCATTTTTTTGGTAAAAAGAAAGTCAACTTTGGTTTTAAAATGCTCTACTTCTAAGAAAGGGAAATTTATGAGTAAACCAAAACAATAAGCAGTTCTATGGACATACCATCACGATCACCACCCATCCAGGATGAAAACTGAATAATTGGGGCATTGTAAGGCACACGTTCATTTATTCCAATATTCTTCAGTGCAGTATCAACCCGACGTAAGAATTTAGGAACTCCCTTCCATATTGTTTCATGAAAATAGCTCATCCCGGCTCTCATTTCATCTTGAGGAGTTGGAGGAGTCCTTCGAATTTCGTCAGTCCTGAAGGCAGCTTGGATCTGAACATAAGAAATATAACAGACAAAATCTGTAGGTAAGGACATCAAGAGACACAGAATACTTGGGTTTCTAGTTAATAAAAAAAGACATATTTTTCAAAAAAATGGGAAAATACAGATGTTAAATCATGCTAACAGTTTCACCCACTTATACAGTTTTAGATTATAACCTTAAGACCTCGACAAGCCTTTTCTGCTAATTAACATGCAAGTTGTTAACTATGTGATGGCAGAAATAGAAGGTAAGTTCGACATTTTACTTTTGGAAATAATGTCAGCCATAACTTAGATGAACTGTGCAGGTAAAGAATTCTTAGCAATAATTCAAGCAAATGTCAATCAAAGAGCCTTAATGCAGACTATAAACTGCAGCAGTCAATGGAAACTGATATGAAACTAAGTCAGAAGGGGGTTTGTAGTAAAACTAATCATACAAAATAAGCAGGTGAAATTAACACAGATGATTTATCTATATGGAATTTTACTCTCTTTGGGTTGCCTATCAAAACAAAGAAGATACTGAAGTCATAAACTGATGAAAAAAAAAGAAGTGAAGCAAAATAAAGAGATTATTCTACATTGGTGTCATATGTATCATAAATGCATTCATAATGACTATTTGATGAGAGTACAGCTGTAGCCTCTAATATCCATGAAAATAGAAAAAATATTAGATACAATTCAAAACAATCAACTAAATTGACCATGTAAAAACCGTTTCTTTAATCAGAAGCTTGTCCCCAGATAATAAAAGTGTTATAATCTTTACGCAGCTTAAGCATGCTGATATCAAAGATACAATATCAATGGTAACTTATAACTAAAGGAAAATCCTTCACACCAACGGCAACAAGAACATTGAAGCAGACAGATGATAGATTATTTTGGCATTAAGTGGCTGTTCCCACAGAAAATACCTACATAGTCTTCCATATCCCTATTAACAATTATGGGCAAGCATACAGAAAAGAGTAGGTTCTTGTCATGGGGAGGTAAAAAATGCGGATTTCATTGTGTTCTCTGCAAGAAAATAAAGAAGAAATATGTAATTTTACTTCCAGTATTCCATTTCTAATCGTGTATGGACCCGCCTCATAAAATTTATATATTTATAAGATTGGAGGGACCAGTTTGGGAAAATAAATTAGATTTGCGTGCACAAGTAAAAACTTCATGTTCCTGGTGTGTTGGAAGATCCCTGATACATGTACCTACCACATGCGGAGGGAGAGAAATTGGCTGAGTCTTTTGAAATATGATATCAAGCAATACTAAAGCTATTCAGCTATTTCAAGTAGATATAACAGTACAATTTGTTAGGACGATCAATATCAGGTAAGGGTCAGGCAGTTAAGGAGATGTTGCATGACTAGAACGATTGATCGGGAAGGCATTACTTGATTCTTTCATTACCTAGCTGTTTTACTGATTATTGAATGTATCAGCAAGCCTGTATTGGTTTGTTTTCTCCTATTGTTATTGGTTGTAATCAAGATTGACATTGGTTCATTTGCTCTATGTAATTGGGCATTAAGCTTTCTATTATACTAACCTGGGAGCAAGTTTTTGGATGCAATGAATTCCTCACTTATCTCAAAAACTCCCAATCATCAAAAAGTGCCAGTGCAACATTACTTATTGTTTTAGACAAATTACATACTTAGAATCAAAGGATTCCTAGAAAAACAATGGCATCATTATCCCTATGAAAAGACTAGCACAGAACATCCAAACTTAAAATCTGACAAATACAATACACATGATAGAATTTATTTCCGAAAGAGACATGAGAGAATAGTTACCTCTCGCTGAAGAGCTTCATCAAGTTCCTGTTTGTCATCAGGAGTAATATCTTTGGCTGTCAACTGAGTTAGGCAGTTCCTTATCCTGCAAAAAGTTCAAAGGACCTTTTTAGATGGAAAATTCAAAAAATTACAAGAGCTGGATAATAGATTTAAGATTATCAGAGCATTGTATTAGTAAAATTTACTCGTCATTTATTGCTAGCGAAGTGTCAGATGCATTAAGAATTATATATACATGGTGTCACAGTCTCAAATTCCTATGAAACTGGACATATAAAAAGACAGCTGGAGACATTAGCTAGAAAACCTGAATCGTTGTGATACTAAACCAAAGATGAAATCATTGGCATTACAGACCTATGATCTCCGAAGTACAAACATATTTATGCGTGTAAGGTAGTCATGAAAAGTTAAAGGTTTCATTGTGAAATAAATGGAACAGAAAATCAGGAAAACATGGCGCATGGGTCTAACTGTCATGTACAGATTACAATAAAAAAAGAAAAGAAAAGGCTTTCACAAACATTAAATGTGCATGCATAAACATCTATCATAAAAAAAACAGTTGAAGTCATTGAAAACTGATGATCCAATTAAAGGAGAACCAGATTATTCAGATTATTGCAAGAACTTTACAGACCTTCCATGCTTTTGAAGTAGTGATCTTCTAACCGACTGAGTTGGATGAGCAGTCAAAACCAGATCAACTGTCTGGTTCTTCAGAGCATCAAAGACCTCTTCTTTTGACTTATTCAGCTCGCCCACCAGACGCTTAAGTGTCTCTTCAATGTCGGACTCAGTAGTTGCAGAATTCTCATCAGCAAAATCCCCCTTCTTCAGCTTGGCTCTTCTGCGGTATGCAATCTGGACCTCCTCAGCCAAGTTGGACAAGTTAAGCATGTGTGAGAAGGACTTGGTAACAACGATCGAATCACCAGGGTCCAGACTTGTCAGTACATACCCCAGCTCTTCTAGTTTCTTAGGGTCGTTTTTTCCCTCATATTCAGCAGATAACTCATAACATTCTTGAACCTAATAACAAACATCAGATTTTTCAGTTCAATTTGGTTGAAGAAGAAAGCATCTAAATTTGAAATCTTACAAAATTTGCAGTCAGGTACCTCGATCTAAGATTAAGTAAACGGTATAAAATCAAACAACTTGGGCCAAAACTACAAATATCACAATAGTCAGTAAAAATTTGAGCAAAGAACATATAAGGTGAGCCATGTGATTCCAAGTAACCAAAAAAGTGTTAAATTGGCAATAGAATTCATCCGTAATGCCGTTCAATTCTGACGAATCTAAGCTTAAGATAACTCATGATAACAACAAAAGTTTTAAATACGGGAAAGTAAAACTCAAATTAGAAAAATAAAACATAAAAACATCCACGAATCCAAAATTTAAGTGTTGATTAATCAAAACTAAAAGGAAAAGAAAAACAAAGAAAATGTAAATTCACTGTTGATTGCGATCAGCCTCCAACTTCTTTCTTATACGAGTACGTTAGTCTCATTTTTCGTTTAAGTGAACGTGATCATAAAGAGACGTGGATAGAAAACTGACCGTCTCGCGGATGTCCTCGCCGTGCAAGTCCTGGAGGATGTCGAGGAAGCGATCGAGGAGGAGGGCGTCGTACTCGACGAGCTTGTCGTCCTCCGACACCTTCCCCGGCGCCAGGAGCCTCAGCTGGGCGTCGATCGACGCCATCTTCTCCACCTTCGACATGACTTTCTTCTCCTCAACCACTGCAACGCAGAGAGAGAGAGAGCGAGAGAGAGAGAGGAGAACCCCAAATTTCTTATCGCTCTCGGTGGAAGAGGAAGGGGAAGGGGAAGAGGATGAAGAGGGCTCTGTGAAGCCGCCCGAACACCTCTGCGCTACTTATAGAAGCGCATTGGCCATCGACTTCGGCGACTATGGAGCAAGTGGTGGAACTGTGGAAGTAGAATTCTGTTCACTTTTTTTCCTTTACATTTTTTAATCTATTAAAGTTTATATGTATATATATATATATATATAAACCCACTACTTTGCTAGTATTTATTACGGACGTCCTTTATCATGCCTTTGTTAGGATATTACAACATAAAAAAAATACGAAGAAAGCAGAGTACTAATTTCTTAAAATGTATATTTTTATATGTATGTATATTTTATTCACAAGGCGAGAAGGGGATCTTCGCCCCAATCTTGTGGGGCTAAATTTATTGAGTTCGGACCCCGAGAAGTTCCTCTGTTCTCATGGACTATTGCCACACATTATCTTTATCCGGGTTTATGAAAATATATTAAAGGGAACATTTTTTTTAAAATTATTATTATTTAACATTACAAATGAGGGAAACATGTCCCATCTTCCAAAAAAAAGAATTCTTTTCTAAAGTTGTTTACAATTTTTTTTATTAACTAGAAAAAAAAATGTATGCAAATAATTGTAAAACACAATAAAAAAAATCAATTGTTTCTAGTTTTAATGTAAATATGATATGATATTCTTAATAGGAAAAAATGGAGGTGCTCCCTACTTAAGTAGGGAGCACCATGCTCCCTACATTTTTAACCGTAGGATGTGAGATCTATGGTGACTTGATTTAGGAAAGAGAGAAAAAGTAGGAGGGAGAAGAATTAATATCCACCGTAGATCTAACATCCTACGGTTAAAAATGTAGGGAGCATGGTGCTCCCTATTTAAGTAGGGAGCACCT
>LTAE01005720.1:0-27601 GCA_001647135.1 Pontederia paniculata | reverse complement strand
TCATACTTGTTTGCTTCCGCTACGCATAACACATTTAGATTAAGTAAAGAAGAACAAAAGATTTTAATACACCAATTCACCCCCCCCCCTCTTGGTGCCATTCTAGATCCTACACTTTTAACTATTACACCATACATGTCGACATCAATAATTTGATTTGAGATCTCGATCAATTATCGGAGGTGCACAACTCCGGTCAGTCTTTCATGAACTCTCAATTAGTCCATTCATAATGTCTAGGTTGATAATATATTAAAAATCAATCATTCTGAATAATAGTAATCTGAGAAATGACAAATGTAATTCATCAACTACACTAAATGAGATGTGATGAATGAACATGAACACGAAGTCATCTATATGTCCACTAAAAAAATGATGCATCATAATCAACATCAAATCATAATCTCGTAAAAAATTAATAATCAACAATAATATACCTAACATCACGGTGAATCAAAATAATCACGTGATGGACAATGAATATGTAGCAAATTATAATTCATAAGTAATAAATCTAACATCTACATTGACTTTGAATATGCCAAATTAAGAATCGAGACAATTCGATGAGCAACGACAATTATTCAATGTTAGTAATAGCATATCAAGCATTCTTGATGATAAATCAAGAATTGAGGCGATGTGATCATATGTCAATAAAATTTTCTCAACATTTTTGTATTGGTGTACATATCATAAATAATTGTATTTGTCATGACCAAAGACATTTCTCAAGAATACTAAGTGATTATCATATTCCTAAGTCAAGTTTTTTCTCGTTATCATGATATAGATCACATATGAAGATGTCAATTCTCTAATCACCAATTAACAACACCTCCTCATCATGAGGTAACTTTAATCTTGCCTTCTAGTCATAATGGTTCACAACATTCAGGTCATATCAAATAACACATTAAAACTATGGGTGTTAAGGCAAGTTTGACTAGTGATATCCTTTCGAGATATGTGCTACCTCATTGTCTATCTCATATCAGGTCATGTTGAATAACACATTAAAATTATGGGTGTTAAGGACAATTTGACTAGTGATATCCTTTCGAGATATGCACTACCTCGTTGTCTATCTCATAGTCTGAGCAAAAATAAGACATTCAAAAACCTTTTTTATTTATGATTACCCTATCACTTTTGTTCCTTAAGATGAACTCTCAATCTTAAATGTTGCTTTTGCCTCTGCATAAGTAGCATAGTCCATTACATCCATTTGCTCATGGATATGGAAAATAATTTATCGATATAGAGAATATTCCTTTCTTGATAAAAAAAAGTATTGACAAAGATTTTTCAATATGAAGTAAAAATTGACACTATCATTACCTATTTCAGATGATTATTTCTCTTTTTTTTGTTTCCCGTGATCGCAAACATAAATGTAACAACTATAAAAGATTCTTATATTCTTATCCTATTTTAAGTCATGTCATATGTCTCATTCATTTAGACCAAAAATATCCTAGGCTAAGGGTAGTCAACTGACTTTTTTTCAACTAAAAGATACACATATCAGTCTTTACACACAAGTTATCAACTAATAGCTATCATTAACAATAGATCCTGATATTAACCAAGAGCTAATACTCATATCAGGTCCCGACATCGACCAAGAGTTATCACTAATAATAGATCCCGATATCAATCAAGAGTTACTAGTCCAAACAAGTTCTGATATCGACCAAGACGCATCATCATAACAAAGTTTTTCACTTTGTGCCAATTTATCATTTTTCGTAAACAACACATATCTCAGGTTGAAGGCTTCAAATTTTGCTTTCATACTACATCATAACATAGATGATTATTAACTAACATATCATTATAATTATATGTGCATAAACATGACATAACTCATATCAATATTAACAATATCCTATTTATTCCAATTTGCATATCAATACATATTCCATATATACACACTAGTGCACATACATTTTTACTTTAAGAAAAACATCACAATGCTACTTCTAGCATACATCATCACAAGTTAAAATCAACATCAACATTACACAACAAGCATAAATCAACCAAGCACACATCATCTTTTCAATTTTATCTGACTCTACCCACATCCTTGCATTGGACTTCAAGTTTAAGCTTTGATACCATAACTTGTAATGCCTCGGCCTCGTAGTCAAGGCACTACAAGAGTGATATTAACATTTCACTATTTCGAATTCAAAATCAATGACTCTAATAAATTTGACTCTTTAAGTATTAATTTTTTTATATGACCTTTGCTAAAAATCTATTAATGCGTTAAGTACATATTCAATTAGGACCAAGCCCAAATCAAATGATATCATCATAATGAAATATAACAAATGTAAATGGACCATATGCCTGAATAGGAAGTCCTCAATATTCTAATATAATATTGATAAAATATGCACGATGATTCATGAGAGAAAGGCTAAAGTCTATGTTCAATGACAAAAGAAAAGAATATGTTCGTTCCTCTTCAATCTCTCATACGTACAATTCTAATTATTTTTTCTTTGAAGTGCAAACATGTGCAAACAAAGCATGCAAGTCATAACTCCTTAAGGAGTGTCTCCTTTTAATTTTTCCCCTTTGATGGATATGTAGACGACGAGAAAACGAGTGATGGTCAAACAATCCTCGCATTGAAGGACATCATCTTGGTAAGTTTTTTTTATAAAAAAATAATTTTCTACCCTATTTTTTTTACCTTTTCAAATTTATACTCCAACTTCAGTTTGTAATAGAATTGGTGACAAAACTATCATATTATTTTATTATTGTAGGTTATACATAATAATTATGCATATCCTTAGGGTCGGAGCCATATGCTACTTTAGGTGCATATGTCACAGGTCATTTGTTGGCCCGCTCAAGCAACACTGCACCGCGAGCCAAGGACAAGCTCCGCTGCGGTGCCCCATTCTCGTGCGCCATGCCCACTTTTGTCAAGGGATATCATATGAATTATCCCAAGTTATCTTACTGTTTTCCTATGATGTCCCATGTATTTTACCCTTTTTCCTAGAAATTTGTACCTAGTTTCATATGTTTGCTAATGGCTTAAGAATATGCATAGGTAGAATGCGCCCCCAAAGATGGTCCTCCATGTCACTCTTTACCAACCTTCCACCTGGGACTAGTTATATGACTCACAAGTGCACTAGTTATATCAAGTAATAGTTGGAGTTGAGTCGAGTTATTATTCACATGAGGATTGAATGTTAACTAATCTACCTAATCCCAACAACTAATAAGAGACAATAAAGTTTGAGAGAAATAAGAATAACAAGAAAAAGAAAAGAAAATGTTTGATGACAACAACCTTTAGATTAGGATGAGATGAGATAAAATTGAGAGAAATTTAGTTTCGCCTAAGATTTTTTAAATTTTAGTTCAATCAAAACTCTAATTAGATTAGGATATACTCAAAACATGACATTATTTCTAGGATGCATCAACTATCTTAACCCAAATAAATACAAATGTTCCTTTTCAAGATGTTAATTTTATTTGTTGAAATTAAGATACATGAAAATTATCTCCTAAATCGTGGATCGTTCCTTTCTAGGATGTCAATATCACAAACCACACATCTAAATAATCTTCTTCAAGATGCTACTCATATGTGACATGCAATGCTTCGAATTACTATTTCAAAGATCAATTTCAAATTTCTGAGAGAATTAAGAACTCACTATTCCTTTCCAAGATGCTAGCAAGAAATCAAAATTTTATAGAAATCATAAAACAACATTAAACACAATAGTCATGTACATAGAATATTTAACAACTAAAATTAATTATTACAAGGGTTCGACAAGTTTTCCCTTACAATAAAAATCTCCAAAATATGAAAGAAATTACAATGAAGTTCATCCTATGAATTAAAGAGAAAGAATAATTATGGACTAAAAACACCTAGATGATCTTCTCCTTTGAAATATGCGCAAAATACTTCTTCTTCTCCAACGTGTCTCCAAGCTTGAAGCTTTAAAGTTTCTCTTGCAAAAATTGGATGTCTATTGCATCCCATCAAAAGTGAGACCTTCATTGTGTTCTTATAGGTTTCAGGCATATAGGAGGAGTTTTCATATCATAAACTTTGATTTCGAGTAGACATAATTAAATCCCGAATCAAATTCTTGAAAAGATAATGTAAAACGACTATGAAAATGAAAAATAAATATTGTCCCGCAAAATTTTGTGATCCATGATAGAATTATCATGATCGTGGTCGGAGCTTGAAAATGTATTTTCCATATTATCACGACTTGTGAAATGTATTTCACGGTCATGGCCGTAACTAAAAATTCACTCATAGGTTGTCACGGGCCATGAATTGGACTTCACGACCGTAACAAAAGGTGGAAAATAGGTTTGGAGGCTGTCACGGCCCATGAAATGAGTTTCACGGTTGTGACCGAGGCTAAAAATAACTTTCAAAGTCATCATGGACCATGAAATGACTCCCACGGTCATGAAATAGCTAAAAAAAATTGATTATGAAACGATCACGGGCCATGAATTGATTTTCATGACTGTGAAATTGAGTTGGAGACCTTTCATGTCCGTGACCATTGAGTTATGGGTCGTGAGACAGTCATTACTAATTTTTTTGTCATGGGTCTTGCTATATGTTATGGTACATATACCAAAATTGTAATCGCGATTCGAGACTCATTTTAACTTTGAAATGAGTACTACTTTGTTTAGTGTCTTGGTCTCTTCATCCTTTTACCTCTTAGATAATAAAAATCAAACAAATTAGTACCTTTCTAATTCAAAATAAATAAATAGAAATAAACTCATAAAATGATGCATGCAATGTGTAATTGGACGAAAAATAAACCAAATACGTTATGAAAACATGATTAAATTGACACACATCAAACTCGCCCAAGCTTAAAGTCTATTTGTTATCAAGCAAAATTTCAAGTCGATGATCAAGACTATTCCATCGTATCATGTATCATGCATATCAATACTTTCCTTACACTATCTTCCTCATGCTCCTCACTAGTAATGCACCTTCATCCATCCTCCTACTTCATAGAGTTTCTGATCCATAAACAATTTAAACAATTCTATCACATATTAATAGATAGAGTCTATGAAACTACAACATCAATGTTGAACATAGAAGTATCTCTTGAGCTTATACTTTTAAACAATAACAATAATCATAATATTCCATTTTTTTGAATTCTAACTTTCAATCAAGATAACATAAGGAAGTCTATGTATCAATCTTTCGACCGATGGATCCTAAACCAGATGGCCTTATGTCATCAAGAATTAAGAGTCCCTTACGTGTTTACTTGCCCGAACATTCTCAAGTTCTAAATGAAAGGTTGAAATAGGTAAATAAATTAGCGCTTAGGCGCTTCTCCAATTTGCGCAAGGTGATCCGTGTAGCAGGCTTTCAATTCATGTCATATGGCCTTAAGACAACTAAGTGTTAAGATATCCATCAAGCTTACTTATTTGGATTCACCTAGGTTCTGGATGGTACTACTTCAACCCCTATTTTTTTTTCAAAATAAGAATTTTGCACATTTTTCCCAATAGATTTTTCATTTTTTGCATTTTTCATATTTTCTAATAAGCTCAATAGATACTTAAATATTCAATAAAAATGTTGTAACTATCTAGGCTCAAATACAATAGAGCTGGAAAAAAATTGTAGTATAAGGATTCATAACTCTCTTCCACAAGGTTCAAGCATTCAATACATATACTTGTGATTTACATTTAAAAGAATATATAACACTCAAATTTCATAGATCATACAAGACATTTATAGAATATATACTTAAAAATATAGGAAGTTAAACAAGGGTTAGTAGATAGAGTTGATATTTTTAGGGTTTTTTTCAATACTAAATATGAATGCATACAAAATATGACATATGAAACTAAACATGAAATGCAACACACTAAACAGAAGATGCATGAAGTGCAAACTCTACCAAGATTAAACCAAACATTGTCCTCATTGTGTAAGTCTCAATCGGAGGAGATGATACAACGATGATGAAAATAAAAAGAAAATGATGCAACTAAAAGAAAAGAAAAATACAACCAAACTAGTCCATAGGTGGCGGAGTGAAGAATCCTCCATTATGTCCCTAGTTGGTGTGCTCATCGTGCATGTACCAAATTATCTCATTGCTATTGTCTTAGCATGCACGTATCTCCATCATTATCAAATAGTGGCGCAACTGCTCCGCTCGGATTACCTCCAATGTGGTCTAAATGCTTGAAAATCATACTTTCTAAGATAAAAGAGAATGTTGTCAAAGGTCTCGTCGAGCAGTTCATAGGAAGGTCCCACATCAAAAGGCCAGGGTGAGTGGTGGGAATCGTGATGGAATATCGAAAATAAAAGAAATATATTGGACTTCAACTTTTTTAGGGCCTGTGACATAGATGTCACGATCGTGATGTTCAAATTTTACGCATGAGAACTACATTCATGGTTGTAATGTATATGTCATGGGGTCGTGTCACGTCCTGAGACACAAGTGTCACAGCTATGATAAGAGTTCCAAAAACATTCATGCGCGTGAACTGAGTTATGACTCATGATGTGAGTGTAGTTTGATTATGCTCGTGATGAAATGTCATAGTTGGGTTGTGGTGGGTCACGATCATGATGTTCATATCGCGGTCCGTGACATGGTCAAGTTGTTAGGAATGATTGTGCTCACAGTCGTGACCAGGTGTAAGAGCTTGTAAGAAGAGTTATCATGGCCATGATGTTCATAATATCATTGTGATTAGCAGTGTCATGATCGTGAAGAGTGTTTCATGGTCCGTGATAATCAAGTCAATTTATAAGATGAGTTTGCTCATGGCCGTGACAATTTGTCATGACTTGTGAGAGGGGTGATTTTTCTCAAGGATGACTCAAACATAGGGATGTACTAAACGTACTCACACTAATGAATTATTATTGTAAAGAAAATGAGACTAAGAAAAATGATATGAGAAGTAAGGAACAATCTCACTGCGAATAAGGATGTGTTCGTGAATGCTTGACATGGTGAAGTATCAATAGTTATGCATAAATATGCACCCTTCATCTCCCATTTTTTGTCATCAATTATCTTGACCAGCTCAACTAATCTTTATTCAATTATTCTCTCACATTATGGTCAAATTATTTTATCTTCATTGTTTATAGGAGGGCTTCTATGACGTCATTGCATTGTAGTTGATGGTGTTCTCATCTTCTTTGGCATAGTTTATGGTCAGCATATTGAGACACAAACTAAGATACTATTGTTATACTGATAAAGACATATGAAGGCGAGCTCCTCCTTCTAACTAGTCCATCTTCAATTATGTTCTCGCTTGTCTCCTTAATTCGTCATCGAGTGGTATGTGTCCTTCTTTGGTTATTTCTTCTTGGTCGCCATCTTCTTTGACATGGGCTCACAAAAGTTGTTGGTTTCTTTGCATTGTTTCCGTTGTGACATTCAACATTTTGAGAATTCAATTGCGCAAGTTGCTTCCCGAACGTTTGGAGCTTTGTTTCCATGACTTCAAATTTGAGTTGAACATTTGGTAGCTGTGGAGAAGGAGATGACACCACATCAACTTTGGGTTGACTTCTCAATTGTGTCACTTGTGCCTCCAAAATGGTGATGAGGTTGTCTTGCATGAGGAGACTCTTCTCAATTGTTGTGGTCAATTGACCAATCATCTCCTCAAGGTTGACCTTTGGCTCAATCGATAATTTAGTTTTGAGCAATGAAGTAATTATGTTGTTCTCCAATAGATAAGAAATATGATTCTCCATCAATTGAATCAGATGTTCTTACTCTGAGAGCTTTGTCAATAGCCCACCCATCACATGTGTGAGTAAGGCTAATGGGTCCATCGAAAGATCTTCTTGAGGCATCTTGTTTGTATTTGGATTCTGCGTCGCCTCTTCTTACTTAACAGACTTCCCTTTGTCTTCTATCTTAGGCTTTGATTGTTGGTTAGACTTATGTTGCTTCTTGGCCATTGAAAATAATATGCCATAAACGTTCCTCAACATGTGGTATGCAGAAGATGTATCTTGAAAAACTCACAACACTATAAGAAACGTGAAAGTAATCGAAAATAAAAATCTCAAATTATCTAATGAAACTAGAATAGAAAGTTAATTGATTAATCCTCGGCAACAGTGCCAAAATTTGATGCTTGCTATAAGGTAGATAAAATTGCTAACAAGTGCACTAGTTGTATCAAGTAATAATTCGAGATTAGTCAAATCATCATTCTCATGAGGATTTAATATTAACTAATCTATCTAATCCCAACAACTAATAAGATACAACCAAGTTTGAGACAAATAATAACAACAAGAAAAAGAAAAGAAAATGTTTGATGACAACAACCTCTGGTTTAGGATAAGATGAAATTGAGAGAAATTTAGTTTCACCCAAGATTTATTAAATTTTAGTTCAATCAAATCTCTAAGTGGATTAGGATAATGACATCCTCTCCATCATGCATCAACTCTTTAACCCAAATAGACACGACCGTTCCTCTCCAGGATGCCAATCATATCTACTAAAATTAAGATGCATGAAAATGTATCTCCTAAGTTGTGGATCGTTCCTCTTCAGGATGTCAATATTAAATATAATACACATAAATAGTCCTTCATAGGATGCTACTCAGATGTGACATACAATGCTTCAAATTAATATTTCAAAGATCACTTTTAGATTTCAGAGAGAATTAAGAACTTGTTATTCCTCTCTAGAATGCTAGCAAAGAATCAAACACTCAAAGAAATCATAAAACATCATTAAACACAACATTTATGTGCATAGAATATTTAAGAACTAAAATTAATCATTACAAGGGTTCAACAGTTTTCTCTTACAATAAAATTCTCTAAAATATGAAGCTAAGAAATTACAATGGAGTTCATCCTTTGAATTAAAAAGAAAGATGAATAATTAAGAGTAAAAACACTTAAATAGTCTTCTCCTTCAAAATCTGCGCAAAATACTTCTTAACTTGAAGCTTTGAAGTTTCTCTTGCAAAAACTATAGGTCTATTGCATCCCATCAAAAGTGAGGTATCCATTGTGTTCTTATAGGTT
Organism: Pontederia paniculata; assembly: GCA_001647135.1. Classification (NCBI taxonomy): domain Eukaryota; kingdom Viridiplantae; phylum Streptophyta; class Magnoliopsida; order Commelinales; family Pontederiaceae; genus Pontederia; species Pontederia paniculata. Next base: position 18,489 of record LTAE01005720.1, on the reverse strand, counting down.
TCCAACAGATAGGAAGAGTCTTCATATCATAAACTTAAATTTTCAGTAGATAGAACTCAATACCTCATCAAATTCTCTAAAAAATAACGTAAAACAATTGTGAAAATAAAAATATCCTGCGAAGTTTCAAGACCCATGATAGGATTGTCATGACCGTGACTAAAGCTTGAAAACATATTCCCCATATCGTCACGATTTGTGAATGAATTTCACGATCGTCATCGTAAGTAAAAATTCATTCGCATGTTGTCATGGGCCATGAAATGAGTTTCAAGATTTTAACAGAAGGTAAAAAGATGGATCTAGCGGCTTGTGAATGGGTTTTATGGTCGTGATCAAGGCTAAAAATTACTTTCAGAGTCATCATGTGCCGTGAACTACTACGAAATAATTAAAAAATTGATTCTGTCACGGGACATGAAATGACTTTCACGGTCGTGAGATTGAGTTGGAGACATTTCCCAGCCATGATCATTGAGTTATGGGCCATGAGACAGTCGTTACTCCATGTTTTTGTTTGTCATGGGCCGTGACATTAGTTTCACGGTCATGATCATATGTTTTGGCACATATACCCAAATTGAAATCGTGATTTCAGACTAATTTAAACTCCAAATTGAGTGTCATTTTTTTAGTGTCTTTGCCTCTTCGTCCTCTTACCTTCTAGATAATAAAAATCAACAAATTTGATAGAATTGAATGAAAAATTAATCAAATATGCTATAAAAAATATGACTAAATTGACATGAATGACCACTCTGGGGCCTATCGTATCTCAAGACTTCCACTTCCAACATCACTCAAATCCACTAAAAAGGCTTGTCTAGGTGCCCCACTCGCCTAGGTGCTGCACGTAGTGCCGTGTCCCGCACAAACACCCCATGACAATTAATATCAAAGCGATTTTGTTAGTATTGCTTCAATGGACTCTAGTTCAGAGGTGTTGAATGACCTATAGAAGCAAGGTAAAGCTCGTGAGCATAGCCGCGCGAGATCCAAGGACATCGTGTTCTCTCTAGAGAATCAGCTTGCCCGACTAGCAATAAAGATGGAAAAGATCTGGCAACACGTCATCTCACATGAATCGATCAACATCTAGGATGTGCAAAATGAAGTTGCACCTCTCTGCACTCGAGTGGATATCATGGAGGTGACAATCATGAACTTGAGGCAATCGATAGACAACCAGCTGATGGCCATGCGAGATGGTCTCAAAGAGGAGTTTGACAATAAGTTGAAGTTGCTCGAACGTCGCTCGACAAGTGATTTGATGTGTGCTAATTATGTAGAAAATATTGGTAGAAAGTGCACTAGTCATATCGAGTAATAGTTCAACGATGAGTTGAGTATCAATCCCATGAAGACTAATATTAACTCTAGTTATCCACTCCCACCGACTAATAGGAGATGATATGGGATTTTAGGAAAAATATTTTTTTGAAAAGAAATAATTCTAGATAGACACGACAGTTCCTCTCTAAGATGTCAATCTTATCTACTGAAATTAAGATTTAGGAAAATGATCTCCTAAATTTTGGATCGTTCATCTCTAGGATGTCAATCTCACATACTACACACTTAAATATTTCTCTCTAGGATGCTATTCAAATGTGACATGCAATGCTTGCAACTAACAATATCAAAGATCAATTTTAGAGGCTCAAAGAGAATTAAAAACTTGCTATTCTTCTTTAAGATGCTAGCAAGGGTTCAAAATATCTAAGAAATTGTAAAAAGCATTAAACAAAACATTTATGTGCATAGAAGATTTGGAGAACTAAAATCAATAAAATCAAAAGTTAAACATGCTTATCTTATAATAAAAATCTACTCCATAAAAATAAACCCAAAATTTACAGGAATTTCATCCTTTAAAATATAAAGAAAGAAGAATAAATGAATGAGGAGTCAAAACACCTAGATAATCTTCTCCTTCAGAATCTACGCAGAGTTCTCTTCTTCTCCAACATGAGGCTCTTCATGTTTGAAGCTTGAAATTTAGGCCTCTTGTATTAGGCATGTTGCATCCTCTCTCCATATGAGACTTCGATGGTGTATTTATAGGTTTCCAGCAGAAAGGAAGAGTTTTTGCATGATAAACTTCGGTTTCCAAAAAATATGGCTCAAACCCGAGTCAAAATCTTCAAAATATAAGGGTTAATGATTTGAAAAACGAAGGTTAATTCAATCTCGAAAATGTCACGACCCATAACAGAATTCTCATAGTTGTGACCGAAGCAAAAATATATTTTTTCAAACTGTCACGGCTTGTGAAATAGGTGTCACGATCATGACTGAAGGTAAAACTCAGTTATGAGGATGTCATGGGGCATGAAATGAGTGTCACGATCATGATCGAGGCTAAAAATGACTACTGAAGTTGTCACGGGCCATGACTTTCAATGTCACAATCGTGAAAATCAAGTTGAGTCCCTTTTTGACCGTGAACGCAGAGTTATAGACGTGAAACATGCAAAAGCTGCAATTTCAGATTGTCACGGGACAGGTCGTGACATTTAGTGTCACGGGACGGGTCGTGACATTTAGTGTCACGACCTGAGGGAATTACTATAGTGTTACGAGCGTGAAACATGTAGAATTCATTATCTTTTTGTCTGTCATGATCGTCACATTCCGTGACACTCATCTTGAGAAGTGAAAAATACATTTTCTATTTGTCACGATTGTGACTTTCAGTGTCACAACCGTGACAGACCCTCTTAGAAGGTATATGCGGATTAAAATCATGATTTCAGGCTCGTTTTAACTCCGATATGAGTGTCATTTTTTTAGTATCTTCGTCTCTTCGTCTTCTTGTATCCTAGATAATAAAATTAAACAAATTATGTAGTTTGCTAATTTAAAATCAATGAATACAAATAAGTACATAAAATGATGCATGTGATGTAGAAATGAATTAAAATTAGACCAATTATGCTACAAAAAATATGACCAAATTAGCACGCATCACGATCATGGGTATGGATCCAATCCTTTCCATGAGAGAACATTCATCGACATTCGGAGGTCACGACCTTACAAAGATGAGAGAACGATAAGGAAATCAAAGAATTTCTTTGAAACGTCCAGTGGTACATGGAGGCCGAGGGCATTACATCGAAAGAGAGAATGATACTCAATGTCTCCTTCTTCTTGCAAGATGCAACCAACCAATGGTGGTGCTGCATTTGGGAGGTCGTCGATCATGGTGACATGGAACTGATTGAGACATAAGAAGAATTATGTGAGTCACTCAATGCTCACTTCTGCCCAGCTAATTCAAACCTCGAGGTGAACATAATGTTGTTTCTCCTCCAATAGAAGGGACCCTTGAAGAACTACATCAAGGAGTTCATCGAGCTCTACCTTCAGAATCTCTGACTGGATAAGCAAATCTTTCGAGAAGGATTCGTCAATAGGTTAAAGCTATGGGTCCACACGGAGTTGGACAAGCAAAGTTGCCTTAACCTTCGCTCTTTTCTTACCGCTGATGAATCTCTCACGGAGTTCCCAAACTTAAGGCCAGTGCCACCAAAATCCCATGGAAAGAGTATTGATTGGGAAAGAAAATTCCCAATTGTCGAATGGGCGAAAGGCCAACCCCCATCACGACAATCATAGCAAGGCGTCTCCTAAGAAGATGTTCAACTAGAATAGGCCCAACCCGAAGCTACAAATTTCTTGCTATATATGTGACGAACCCCCATTGGATGAGGGATTGTTCAAAACATGTACCATCAATGCCATGATTGTAGGTAGGAAGTGAAAGTGGAGACTCTCATGTCACCCAAGTGCTTGGGAACCATGCATGTCCTCGATTCCATGTTGACTTTATCGACGCCAACCAAGATGGTCTTCTCTTCACCAAAGTGCTAGTGGATGAGAAGGAGTTTGATGGTCTCATTGACACTGGACTTCTGACATATTCATCTTAAAGAGTACAACGAAGAGACTTTTAAACTTATGTTCTCAAGAGACCATATGAAGTTCAAAGATGTGGACTCACACATTGTGCCGACCGCATGCATCGCTCGAGACATCTTGGTGTGTCTTGGCAAGTAGTTAGGATCTATCAACTTGACTGTCATCCCGATGGACAACCACGACCTCGAGGTGGGACTTCATTTCCTCGATCGCATCAATCGAGCTGCTCATGAACTCCTTGGTGATCCATTAGCTAAGGATCTCATGCATTGTTCCCATCTGGCAGGGAAAGAGCATGAAGCCCAAAATGCTTTCAACAATTCACCTTTTCCCCTGGGATGCCTCAGTCGTTCCCATGAAAATTGCCAACATTTCAAAGGGTTCCAAGGGTCTGACGTCGAAACCAAGTGATCCAAAGCCTTTGATCGTTGCGCCGCTCAAAGGAAAGAAGGATTGAGTCAAGGCCGCATCTGCTAGTGGCAAAACTCGAAAGCTCTTTCGCAGCGACCCCAAACAACTCCCATGAAGACCAAGGATCCTCAATCTACAAACAACGAGCGAAAGAATGCCGAAGCATCCATCGACAAATTCCAAGTGGGTGAATTTGTCCAAGTGAAGTTGCCCCGCCAACCTCTGAAAATGCAACAACTTACTCGGGCAACCTTGTCGCTTCCAAGGCCCATGCCAAATTGTGAAGAAGGTGGACAAAGCGGCATACAAGTTGGAGCTTCCCCGAAGCCTTCAATAACACCTTATATTTCATTGGAGACTACTTAGACGATGCTATGAAATTGGAGCAAACTCCCAACACACCAAGCTAAACGAGTTGACATTGCATGAGTTAAGAGAAGTCAATGCCTAAAGGATCTTGGCAGACGGGGAATCAATGTGTGAAGTCAGATTGCACACCATATGTCGCAATACTACCCAAAATTGTGAACCTCGGATTGGACAAAGGATCAATTAGCGAAGCAAGTTCAAGGAAGGATTCCTTGGTGAGTCCTACAATGGTGCAAACTTTCAAGTCGAAGCCAAGAAGATGAAACTAGGCAACCAACCGATATGCAAAGTCCAAACAAAAAATGAAGACCCTAGATAGTTCGGAGCAACGACACCAGGGATGTCGTCGATTTTGGTAGGAGATAATGTGATAGGCCATTTATTGGACCGCTCAAACAATGCCATACCACGACCTTCCAACATAGTCGTACGACCAAGGCAAGCGCCAAGGCCAAAGCTCCACATCACGCTTCACTACGGTGCCCCCATTCTCTTGGGTCATACCCACTTTTGTCAAGAGACATCATATGAATGATCCTAAATTATCTTATTGCTTTCCTATGATTTTCCCATGTATTTTACCCTTTTTTCCTTGAATTTGTACCTAGTTTCATAGGTTTGCTAACTAGTGGCCTAGGAATAAGCATGCAAAGGTAGATTGCGCCCCTAGAGATGGTCCTTTACGGCACTATTCGCCAACCTACCACTTGTGTCTATGATATATTGAGGGAAAACATGCTAACCTCTCACTCCATTGTAGCATTTTGTCTAGTTTAATGAAAATTTCCTATGTTAAGTTCATTTTACAAAGATTCTTGTTGATTTTCGATGTACATGCCTCAATTGCAGGATTGACTTCCTGTATTATGATCAACTTGCTCCAAAACGTTCTCTATGTAGACAGAGTCTCCACATTGGAGTCCAGCCATCAAAGAGCCCTTCGATGCCCCGTGTCCATTCGGAGAAGCGCCCATCTTGACGTCTGCTCAAGACATTCTGCACGATAGCGCACCGTAGTCCATCATGTCCCAAGATTTCCGCTGTTAGCATCACTCAAATTCACTAAAAGCACCTGTCTAGGTGTCCATTCGCCTACATGCTGCACGCGATCGTGTTCCACACAAATGGCCCGTGACAAGTACACCCATTGAATTTTTATAAATATATTAGGATGTAATATGTTCATGACTTCTTTATATAATATAATGGTGTTGATTTTGGAGTCTCTTTTAACATGATGGGGTTTGATTTTCTCCTTTTTTTGCGATTTCTTTTAAATTTGAATGCTTGATTTATTTTCACATTTAAATGCTTTTATTTATGAAACTTGTACATCTTTTATTTTTATCTTTTAATATATTGGGGAAACTTTATTGCTACCATTACCCTTGCATTCATAGATCAAATTTACCTGTGATGATAGTTTTTTTTCCTTGTATTATGATAAATACGTACAACTAAGAAAACATATGATTATTTGTAAAATTTCATCTTGCAACCTATGTTTATTTATTTTATAAGAATTTCATGTATTAGAATGAACATCTTAAAAATCATCTTCATTTATTTTTAATGTGAATTTAGTACATTAGGAGATAAATTGTCGAAATTCACCTTATATGTCAATAAATGGATCCTCCATAGGCTGATATATCTCATGCATTTATATTTCTAGATTTAATTTTATTTTCATAAGGTAGTTAAAGAAATTTTTTCCTTATTTCAATTGTAGACTAATGAACCAAAGTACATTTTTTTATGTTAGACAAAGTTTCCTCTTTCACTACTATATAGTATACAAATATAATTAATTGTTAACACTGATTTTATAAAACAATTTAATAAAATATTATTTTTCATCATAGTATGTGCTTCATGTTGAATAACGTGAATGGAAAATTACAGTAATATTTTCACTTATATAGTTAGCAACAAAATCTTATTAATATTATTTTTTGTAGCTATTACTATATAAAAACATGCATAATACAACGCTTTTTATTATATTTTATACACGTAATGATAATAGTAAAGAATAGTTAAACATGCCATGTTATTTTATTTAATAATACAAATAATAGCTAAACACTAATAAAATAAAAAATATTTTAGTCACAATTCTTATGGAGAATTTTGAACCTAAGGCGTCACATCATATACACATAATCTTATCATTCATTACGTAAATGGATTAGAAGCAGTTTTGCTACCAAAACGAAGATGGATGGTAAATTTGAAAAATAACAAAGTTGAAGAGTAGTAGTCCACGAAGATTACTCGATTAAAAATACGTGTTTTATATTTTCTTCTAATAATTGCGAAAAGTTTCACTTCTATTTTTACAATTAATTATATTTTTATTCGATTGATTTTTTAAGTTTTTAAGTTAAGTATCGCTCTTTGATCTTTTTTTTGCTAAATTCCTTGATTCTTTTTCCCATCTTTGTTTTGGGATATTCTGATCAATAAAATCATAACATCAAAAAACGAAAAAAAGAAGTAAATCTACATTTTACATACGTAAATCACGGTAATATACGCTAATACGTTATAATAAAATGCATTAACTATTAAATTTACGCCATATTATTAAATTGATTTGTTTGAATTGCTTGTTGGCACTCGCCATTCAACACACTTCAAGGGTATCCTCGCCAATTTAAAAAACTTATTTCGTTTGTCGTTACAAGTAAAAATTTCCATTTCACGAAAACATACTTGTAAGATTTTTTTAAAAGAAAATATTTACTCTTGTATGTTTAGTGTATAATTTTTACATATAAAAGAAAAAAAACATTCTTGAAAATGCAAAAAATGAGTGTAAGAAGAAAATGTTTTTTTATTTGAAAAATATGATTGATTTTCTCAAGTGAAGTTTATCTCTCTTTTTTCAATTTTTTTTTGCATTGACCAATTAATTTCATACCTCAAATTAATAGAGAATTAAAATTTATTTTTTTAAAAATAAATTTTATCATAACAAACACAGTCCAAACTAAATCAAAACTATATTAGAAAAAAATAAGATTGCATGATAATCAAGATCTTTAAAATAACTTCAAATGCTAAATTTACATTCGGGAGCCAAACATGAAGTTGAGATTGTTATAATGTTATCAGCACCAATAGATAATTTGGCAATGCTTTGTTTCTTTGGAAAAATGATTTTTAACTTTTTTGTTTTTTAGCATTAAAAAACAAATTTCAACAAAAAAAAATAGAGGAGACTACCAATAAAGAGAGATACCAATTATTCTCACATATGATGTCATTCTAAAAAAATAATGCATTCTAATTATCATGAAATTACATAATTGTTTTTCCCTTCAAAAAAGTAATATTTTCATAAAGTAAACGAAGGTAAGTTATTGAAAACATAAAGCAAAAAGGCATTTAAAAACAGCATATGGTTATAAAAAAACCACAAGAACTAATGTTACCTTTTTTCCATCCTTAATTAAGATTCAGTTACTCTTCTTGTGGGAAGGTTGCCACTGCAGGTCACATTCTGACGTGAGTCCCACCGCTCTGCACCAATCCTACTCAGCGGCGCACGATAGTGTTCATTGTCTACGTTAAGCCTTCACTCTAAGCAGTTATTTAATCACAAGATTAGCCAAACTTATTGATCCCAAATAGTAACTTAATTTAGTAACATTAGCAACACAAATAAACTTTTATATTGCCACAATTTGAAATTCGGTAATAATATTTATATTTAATCTTTTGTGATGGATTTAATTTAATAATTTGTCTTAATTCCCACGCTCACCTTGAAACTAAACTCCTGTCTTAATTAATTACGATTTTAATTAAGCAAAACGCCCACTTAATTAATCCCATTCCCACCCCCTATTTTTTTTGACCGCTGCTAAATCCACTCACTCTACGGCGCCTCGTCCCCGTTCCCAATCGAATTCGCGGCCGTCCGCCGGAGGACTCGCCGGCGATAAAACCCTAGGAATCTCCGAGCCCATCACTGAGGGGTGTGCTTTCCCTGGGGTTTTCTTTGCTGGCGTTCCTCGATGAAGCGGAGCAAGAGCGCGGATTTGATCGCCGGGCGGCGGCGGTGGTGGATGAAGCCTTCGCACCTCCTCCTCGCCGCCACGGTGCTCTACCTACTGTTCGTTTCCTCGAAGTTCCGTCGCTTCGTAGAGATAGCCATTGTCCTCGGCGGCGGAACCGGCGACGACACCTTGTCCGGCGCCATCTCCACCGGCGACCATTTCGTAGGATCCGTCCACCGAGCCGGAGACCAGTACCACCGGGAGCTGGAGGAGGCCCGTAGCTTGCCCCGCGCCGACGACCCCCTTGTCTTCCGCGCGGCGCCCGACACCAGTGATGACCGCGATAGTAGCAAGGATGCCAGCACGAATTCCTTGGAGCTGGGCTACGGCCGGATTACAGGCGAGGTTCTGAGACGGTACAGCCGGACCAGAGGCCGGCGCCGGAGCGGAAACTTCTCGGAGTTTGAGCGGTCTGCGCAGGAGGCGTGGGCGCTCGGCCGCAAGGCCTGGTCGGAGGCACAAAATTACTCCGTCGGAAGCAACTTCAGCACTATGGTCGAAACAGAACACAAGCCTTGTCCGTTGTCGGTGTCGATGCGCGCGGACGAGATGAAGGCTCGAAAGGATCTGCTCATGCTCCTGCCCTGCGGGCTCGCCGTGGGATCGTCGATCACAGTGGTGGGGACGCCGAACGAAGCCCATGCTGAGTACGTGCCGCAGTTGGCGAGGATGCGACTAGGGGACGGGACGGTAATGGTGTCTCAGTTCATGGTGGAGTTGCAGGGGCTCAAGGCGGTGGACGGCGAAGATCCGCCCAAGATTTTGCACTTGAACCCTAGGCTTAAGGGAGACTGGAGCGAGCGGCCAATCGTCGAACATAATACGTGCTATAGGATGCAGTGGGGCAAGTCGATGCGTTGTGATGGTCTTCCCTCCAAGGATGGTGATGAAACTGGTAATTATCTATTCTTGTGCTACAAACTGCTACGTACCAAGAACATTTAGTAGTGCCTATATCTTTATTCCATGTTCACTAATAAGTTACAATAATCTTTTCTTCACTAACATGTTTATGATTTCTCTGGCACAATTCTAGAAACTCATTATCTATTGGCTTCAATTATATTAATGGTTTTGGTTTCATCTTCTCAAAAAAAAAAAAGGTTTTGGTTTCATCCATGTGAAGCATGGTCATAAGACTTTATTAAACTCCATTTTAATCATGCCTTGCCACAAATCACAAGCATCCTTATCTTCATCATTCCCCAAATTTGTTAAGGATTACACTTTTTGTCAGTTTATGCCTTGCAGTGTTTTCTGTGATATTTGGGTCAGTGTATAATAAGTTCTCTATTGACTTCTATTCATATCATTTATTTCTTATTACCTAGATGTGATTAGGTCAGTTTGTAATTCAAATATTGCATTTTATTTCTTTGTTTTGGAATAGTATTTTTTCAATAAAATGTTCATTGCTGAGCTGTTCTGTAGTTGATGGATTCAGCAAATGCGAGAAATGGGAAAGGGATGATATTGACTCAAAGGGATCCAAAACAACTTCATGGTTGAATCGATTCATTGGTCGTGCGAAAAAACCAGAAATGACATGGCCTTTTCCATTCACAGAGGGCAAGCTCTTCATTCTAACGATTCAGGCTGGAGTAGAAGGCTTTCACATTTTTGTTGGAGGTCGCCATGTATCTTCTTTTCCATATCGAACTGTATGTACATATATCTTTTTCTTCGATTTATTTTTTGCATCATTTTTACGTGGAATTTGGGTTTCACCTTAGAAGTAAGAATCTTTGTTTGATTAATGGAAACAACTAGACAACCCTTAACATTTTCTTGAGTTTGAAATCTCATGTGCATAGCTGTCTATAAAACTTACAGGGATTTGCTCTACAAGATGCAACAGGATTAGAAATCAAGGGAAATGTGGACATACATTCAGCATATGCAACTTCTCTCCCAATATCCCATCCCAGCTTTTCTCTTCAGCAAGCATTGGAAATGTCTGAAAAATGGAAGGCCCCTCCACTTCCAGAAAGCCCAGTTCACCTATTCATTGGCATTTTGTCTGCTACGAATCATTTTGCTGAGCGCATGGCTATTAGGAAATCCTGGATGCAATATCCTCCCCTGCGGTCATCATTTGTAATAGCACGTTTCTTTGTTGCATTGGTAAGTCTATCAGTTTATCAGGAAATTTACCATCCATGTTTCTGATTGTCAAATATAATGAATACTTTTACTAGCTAAAAGGCAAAATATTGTCATATCTTTCATGACCTAAAGTTGCTATCCAAAATTCTAATTCCAACTTGCTCTATGTGTTTGTCACTTGATCGATGAGATTACTTTTTAGTTATGCTAGATCAGCCAATTTTGTGAGAAACAATCTAACATGCTATTGTGGCTGAATCTGATTTTTTTTAGTGGAAAAGATTGAAGGATAAGTATATATGATTATGTTGTTCCATAGCTGATAAGATCTATAAGGTTTCGATCTCATTAGAACTGTAGAAGTCTTTATCTTTTATAAGATATGAAGTTGTAATGCATGCTATATAAAATGATCTAGTATTGTAATTATCCTCAGTCAAAATTAAAAGCAATAATAAGCACTTTTAGCTTTTCTTTCAGTTACATGGAGGCCCATGAGTCTAGTATATAGGAAATTAAACTAGAAATTCAGGGGTGCAGGAAGTCTCATGATGAGAAACGAATTTGAGATCTCTTGGTCTCCAAGCAGGTTGTTTGCCAATTCACCATAACATAACATGATTCTCTAACTTCTATTTTTCTGGGCTGCCCAACGATGATGCTCCCTCATGATATTACCATTGTAGGATTTTTTGAGATAATAACTACTGTAGGAATGTCATATTCAATCAGGTATATTAGATTTGTCCTTTTACTGGTTTCTTCATAGGACATTTGCGTTACCCTGCTGAGAGCAGGAATGGAATAATCTTTGCCGTGCCAAAAACCACCAGTTAAGATTCAAGCCATAAGTCTTCCTAGAAATTATTGAAGCTATATTGCTCAAATAAGAACCTGAAACAAGTAAGATTTGTTATAGAACCATTTTCTTGCTTTTGACAGTCATCTTTTCTTCAAACAGCATATGCAAACCAAAAAAATGATGAATAACAGATAAGAAATATAGTAATAAACTTGTTGCTACATGTTGTACTTGTTTAAACCTTTATCAGCTCCTTCAATAAAAAAGAATTACAGCTTTAGAGACTGCCCTGGAACTCGTTTTTTTATTTCAAGCAACAAATTGTTCTTCGGAACTTATCTGCATATGTTAATTGTAACAGATTCATAGTCCATCCTACCATGTGTCAGAGAAGCATTTCCAGACTGCACAGTTTAATTGTTTTTGCTGCTTTTGACGATCTCTTTTTCCTTCATATGGTTAAGTTAAACTCCAAAATATAAAGAGCATAGTTAAAGAAAAGTTGTGATCACTATTGTTACATTTTGGACTTGTCATAAGGTTTCATAACTTGTGTAGTTGTGATTTTTGTTCTCAAAATGAAGTGTTATTTACATAACATACCCTGTAGTTGACAAGTATTTTTACACACTGTCCAGTTTAACATTTAATTGTTTGTTAGTACCTTCAAAGACAATGGGAGATAGATATTCAGTCAAAAGCAGTATTCCAGGCTGGGCTAGCGTCTTTGAGTTGATGACCCATGCATATACATGTGCATATATAGACACATACACATTTACTGCTAAAAACTTAACTGTGAAGTTAAACTTCTATTTAGACATCAGGGTTAATTTTATTCATTCTCACGAGGAATTTATGTTTGATCCGAAATTTTCTCTTTACTTTTCCGATTTCACAACATTTTGTATATTCAGAGTCAAAGGAAGGAGGTGAATGCAGCGCTGAAGAAAGAGGCTGAGTATTTTAATGATATTGTGATTTTGCCTTTTGTGGACCGCTATGAATTAGTTGTGCTCAAGACAATTGCAATTTGTGAATATGGGGTAAGTGCAGCTAGATCTTTGTTTGGTGTTTTTAAATATGTGATTTGTTATTAACTCTTGCCATATACTATGAATGCGCTAAGTGCTTCCTGGTTAGTGGGCACATGCAGAGTCTTCAAACTGCTCCCAGTCTATTTTCAGGCCTCAAACACATGACCTCTTGGTCATCAAATGGACAACTTAACCATTGCACTAATGCTCACACTCAGTCCTTGCAATATAATATGTTAAATGTAATTCTCATGCAGGTTCGGAACTTGACAGCTTCATATATTATGAAATGTGATGATGATACATTTGTTAGGGTGGATATAATGCTGAAAGAAATTGACAATGTTGCTCAGAAAGGTTCTATCTATATTGGCAATATAAACTACTTGCACAGACCACTAAGAAGTGGAAAATGGGCAGTTACCTATGAGGTGAGTGACATCATATGCCAACATGTTATTCAAATCTTCTAGTTTTATTTTCTTTTATCATCATTTAAGCCTGAATATGAAGGGTTTCATAAACCAAACCCATTTTCCATTTGCTTTCAAACTTTTTGTGTGTCTAATAAGATATTATATGGTAAAGCTGTCTCTGAGTTGTTTAAACAGATCTCTCTTTTGTCCTCGAGTAATTCTTTGTTCATCATATTGGAACTCATGATACTTGTAATGAATATAATTCTATATTGATGATGATGAAACACCTGCTTATGTTGGTACTTGGTCTTAAATGTCATTGGTGAACTTAGGAATGGCCTGAAGACATTTATCCACCCTATGCAAATGGACCTGGATACATCATTTCAAGTGACATTGGGAGGTTTATTGTGTCTCAGCATGCAAATCAAAGCCTAAGAGTACGTCAATAACTTGCCGTTAAACTTATTATATATCTGGTATATGCTTAATATTCTTATACTCATAATACCCCTGCTACGACCAATTTGCAGCTTTTCAAGATGGAAGACGTAAGCATGGGGATGTGGGTTGAAGATTTCAATACTACAACTCCTGTTCATTATTCTCACAATTGGAAATTCTGTCAATATGGATGCATGGAGGACTATTATACATCACATTACCAATCTCCTAGGCAGATGATCTGCTTATGGGACAAGTTGTTGCGCGGTCAAGCCCATTGCTGCAATTTTAGATGACTAGGAAAAGTATATGTGATATCATTCCACACACATGAAGAATTTGGCATTTTTCCAGTGGATGCTGCAATGTGTTCTGATTCTTGTGGCCCGCGAGCCTTCCCTGTTTTTGTTGGATGGCTGAAATTCAAAGCTGACTCTTGACCCCTGTTCATGGTCGAGCATGCAGGGTATTTATTGTATAATATGTCTTCATTTATTCACAGTCCTCGCAACTTATTATATTACACTACACAAGTTTACCGTCAAGATAGATCAGTGTACCGTTGGCCTTCACATGAAGAGGCTTGTAATTAATTGTTTCTATGGAAGGTGACAGCCACTGTATCCGAGGACCCTAAATTAGAAGATGATATTTTCCATTGCCATTTCCCATGGCGGCTCGTCTAATATGCACTTCTTTTTAGCTGTTTCATTTATGTTGCAATGGCCAGCAGTACTTGTGCTTCATTAGAAGTCCTTTGAGTGAATTTCACTAAACTGTATTTTGCAACTTAATGGTCATAGATTGAGTCATATTAATTGATTATAGTCAATTACTCGAGTAGCTCGCTTAGCTCCTGCACATTATATAATAAATTACTAAAATATTTAAAAAATAATATATAATAAATCACTAAAATATTTAAAAAATAAAATAGGAAAAAACAGATAAGAAAAGGGAAAAAGTGGCAACAATTTAATCACCTATCTCTATTTCGTTTGTGATCTTTTTTGGGTTTTTAAATAAAAATTCAGTAACGAGAAGTGAGAAGTAGTTAACAGAAAAAAATTAAAATAAAATATTAAAATTTAAAAAAAAAAATTAAGATAATTTATGAAGAATTATTTTTACTATTATAAGCTCAAATTTAAAATTATTAACCCATTCATTAAGCACTGAATAAAATGAATTAAATGGAAATAGAAAAAGCTCGTAGCGTCTCTTTTGTCCAGTTTGCTTCCCGCTGCTTCCTGCTTCTTCTTCCCTTCGTTTCGCCTTCTTCTCAAGGATTCAGCTTTTCCACTGGTTGCTCCTCTCCATCTGCATCCCTCGTCGAGGTAGGTCATCTTCTTCGTCTCTCATCGGATTCAAACGATTTCTTTACTTGTTTCGATTTCTCCTCAATTATTTGAGTTCTTTCGCGTCTTTATCGGTTCATTTTTGCGGAGACCTCTCAATTCTACGTGACTTATTTTGATGAGTTTTTGGCGCTTTATTCTGGGATTGGGTTTTGTGGAGTGTTTAATTATGGAGGTAGTGTTTTGGCAGCAGGAAAATTTGGTTACGGCAGCTATCGAATTATGCATTGTCGTAGGTGAAATGGGCGAATTGGAAGCGGAGGAACATGTGCAGTTCATCCTCTCGACCGAAAAGTTTTTTTTCTATAATTGAGCTCTTTTGCCCACTTTTTAGAATTAGTGAAGGAAAACAAAGTACTATCTTTTTGGTGGAACGGTAGATTCTTTATATAGATGAAAATTACGATTTCTTTTTTCAGAAGAAAGATTACGACTTGGAGTCATTGATGATGGAGCATATAAGATTGAACGGCGCTTATTGGGGCTTGACCACGCTGGACCTGCTCAACAAGCTTGAGGCGGTGGATCCTGATGAGATCATATCCTGGATGATGCAACGTCAAGACAAAGATTCTGGTAAAACTTTTTTTCCTGAAAGATTTTAGCTTAACGTTGTAACTTTGTGGGTTTGAGCATGCTGATTATAATGTTGACCGCAGAGTTTGCAATATTTTAGTCCATGAATGTGGGAAGTTTTTGCCAGCTAAAAAGAGTTAAATTTATTATGTATTGTAAAACAGAGTTATTTTATAATTAAGCAATCTGTTATTATAATGCTTGCTTGGGGAATGACAGGAGGATTTGGTGGCAATTTTGGGCATGATCCACACATACTGCACACTCTCAGTGCTGTTCAAATCTTGGCTTGCTTGAACAAGATGAAATACTTTAACCATGTCTTATTCAGCTTGTTCAATATGGAATTTCTCATAATTTGCAAAACTTCCCCTAGAAGAATCACAAAACATGTGCATTGTATTTTATTTGTGAACTTTCGAAGAATATGTTACAGAAAAGAACTCAATCTGCAATGAAGATCACTAGGTTCCTTTAAAGAAAATTAAAGATCACCAGGTTTATCAATCCATAAAAGTGAAGTAAGAAAGTTTACTGCCTAAATTATCTTTCTAAAGAGAGATCTGTGCTGCAAGTATTTAAGTTTTATAAAGTGTGAGTAACTAGATCATGATTTATTTTCTTATAACAGACCAGTGGGAATTTCATAAACTGTCATTTCGAAGGTTAGTGGTTAAATCTTGTGCAATTTATACTCTCAGTTAGTATTCCCTTTCAAAAAATCTCAGTTAGTGTTGGATCTTTTTATGAAGCTTTAGGTCTTTTCCATATGGAAACTCTACATAAAAGTTACACGGACTTGATTTCCTGCTTTCTTTTTTTTTCTTTTAGTTTCTACGAGTTTCTGTCTTGACTTCATACGAGTTAGTTGACGCAGGGCTACAGAATGAAGATTTTCTGGTGATGTATCGGGTGAGATTAATACAAGGTGCATTATCTTATCTGCTTACTCACTACTTTGAATTCATTTCATTGACCGTTTTATCACCTTAGTACAAGAACTTATGTTGGTTCTCTTATATTGCAATTTGCTGTCTATCAATTTTGTACTGTATTGAAAAGATAAATGTGGAAAAGGCTGTTAATTACATCGTGAGCTGCAAGAACTTGGATGGAGGATTTGGTTGTATTCCTGGTGGGGAGTCACATGCTGGGCAGAGTATGTTGTTGATCTTATTACTTGTTTATCATTGCGACAAGCATTATGGTGTTAATGTCTAGGTGTTTATCTACTCTGAATTAGCAAAGCCACAATCTAACTTGTTTTCTTCAATGAAAGTTGTCTTTGTTGGCATATATACTTGACTGACCATTTACCATGCAGTCTTTTGTTTTGTGGGTGCACATGCGGTCACTGGTTCTCTCAACCATGTTTATAGAGATCTTCTTGGCTGGTGGCTCTGTGAGTGACAATGTAAGGATGGAGGATTGAACGGTCAGCCAGAGAAACTTGCTGATGTTCGTGTTCTTAATTGTTTGTTAGATAATTATCTCGGCACTCCACTTATGTTCATTATTTTAATTTACATTTTCTAGCTTTATAGGTATGCAACTCTTGGTGTGTACTATCCAGCCTTATTATGATAGATAGGTTGCATTGATTTGACAGGAAAAACTCGCTAGATTCATCTTAAATTGCTAAGTTGGGAAACATATGTATAATGCATTCCTTTGTTACTACTTTCTTCAATTACTAGGTCACTTATGTTGTTTTTAATCTAAAATGCAGGACAAAGATAAGGGTGATATTTCTGATAGACCAGACAATGCTGTTGATGTTTTTCATACGTAGTTTGAGGTCACAGACACTATGTATTATAATCTCTGGATCAAAGATGACATGTTTCATTCCGCAATTCCATTGACATTATCAAACTGCGAAGTTTCTCTCTTTTCAGTCACAATACTCTTTGGCCTGAGCAATTTAGGTTGTTTACTATTACTGAACATGGATTAAAAGATGGTGCAAATTTAATAAAAATTCACATGAAGAGACCTCTTGATCGAAGTATTTTGATGATCTTAAAGTTGATGTATTTTTATATTAAGATCGTCATCTTGATCTAATTTGTTCCACATGTGAATTTAGTTTTTGGATCTAACAAGTTCATCTTATCCTCTGAATATTTCTTCAACTGATGATGCAGGACTTTCACTCATGGGTTATCCAGGCGTGAAGCTGATCGACCCTGCATATGCGCTGCCTGTTGATGTTGTGAATAGAATTTTCTTCGGGAAAGTATAGTTTTCAGCATGGAAAACTCAACCCTGACGCTAGAGAAGTGGACGAGTATTAGAAATGCTCGAATCCGCATCTTATCTATCTGCAAATTTTGATTAATTTGTTCGAACGCTAGAGAATAAGCCATGAATATTTTTTGTACACCGCATACAAAGTTTTGTCCTAACTGTGCATGATTTAATTTTCATTTCATTTGATGTATAAACTGCAATGTCATCACACAATGCTTAATTTTGTCTCCCACATCCCTCATTGGCTCAACTTTAATTTTAGTGGTAACTCTTCTCTATGCTTTTAATTTTGTGTTCGCTTCATGAGACACTGGAAAATTCATTATGTTTCAACATGCCAACCATGGCGAAAGCATTTGCTGCTCAATGGAATTGGCAGGAACAAAGCTAATTATATATTAAGCTAATTGTCCATTCAAAACTAAATTAATGCTTCGACAAAAACCGATGCGCAAAGTATTATTACAACAAGAAGCTAATTAAACTTAATGCAGGCTAAGTACGTATATAGAAGATCTAACTAATAAAGGTACTAAATTCCACTAGTCTTCCTTATTCCTTATTCTTACCACGCCCTACTACTTATCACTACACCCTACAAACGACGGAAAGCCATGCAGCAGGCCGCCAACGCTGATCACAGTAGACCGTCGGATCCATGCACCTCGCTCTTTTATTCTCTTCTCTAATTCATGTAATTCTGCATGACAACGGAATCAGAGA